>BHFT01020089.1:0-32450 GCA_004320025.1 Laticauda laticaudata | reverse complement strand
AATGAACCAATCCAACACTGGCCTTTCTGGCCAATCAGATTAAGTTATTTGGAGTATACCACTCTATACAGAACAGATGGAGTCAAAGTTTAGTGTTTCCTTTGAAAGAGGTTTATCTTTATTGGTGTTTTTCCTATGGACTCTCCCTGTTATCTTCCTGGAATGTATGATTAATTGTCTTGGCTTGCTTAGGAACTCTCGTCAATGCGGTTTGTTTTGGTTTTCTTTTGCCTCGTTATTTACTTTTGTGACTTTAAACTGTGCCTAATAAAACAGTGAAGTTAAGTTGAAGTTATTAACAGACTTTAATGTATGTTTTGGGTTTTGGGTTATTTTGAGAGAATACGGGTCATCACACTCCTTTTCCTTCCCTTAATTTTCTATTTTTCTTTTCTTTGTATTTTATATAATAAAACAAAAAAAAATTAAAAAAGAGAATCTCTCTAGACGTATCCAGGTAATCCTCACAACAGTTCATTTACAAAACATCAAAGTTACAATGGCAATGAAAAGTTTGACTTATGACTGTTTTTCATAGTTATGACCAGTGGTGAGATTCAAATAATTTAACCAGTTTTCTGCCCTAAATGACTGGCTGGGTGGGTGTGGCTGGGGGGGTCATGTGACTCGGTGGGCATTGCCAACTTGATATCACACACATCGAGGGGCGTCTCGCCTGGCCTCCTTAACCCTTCTGGTCTTTGTCTATTAATTTGTCTACTACTACAGTCTGGTTGATAATCTAATGCCTGCCTGTCCTGGATTCAGAACTCCCACAGATTCTTAGCTTTATTATTCTCCACAATCTACACTGATCTACCCTTTGGGTTCTATCTAATATTATAAATCCCTGCTTTAATGGATCTGGTGTTTAGTTCCTGTTCTTGTGCTGTTATAATCAGTGATCAGTGCTGCCTTTTACACATACCCCCCCCCCCCCCCNCAGCAAATAAGTGTCCCCCCCCCCCCCCCACATACACACCAGACTAGGGATTTGCAATCTTAAACACTCAAAGTGTCATTTGGACCTGTTTCCCACATTAAACACGGGGAGCCACAAAACCCTTGAGACATCTAAAATGAAGATAACACTGCATATATCTTTTTTTTACCTTTATGCTTTTATTTAATTCAGTACTATTTCTTCTGGGCCTTAGATGGAAAAAGACCTTTCCTATCACTTGCTGGAGATGTCATGGGTTAATCTGAGAAATTCTATGAGCAAATTCTAATTTACTGGAATTGCATTTTTGGTTTAATTGTAATTATATATTCAGTTAAATTTGAAGCATTTTATATAATTGTTTCTTCAACTTCAGGAATAATTATAAAAATGATTTATAACTCATTTATTTACGAGTAGCAGAAACAAAATAAGCAGCCATAAATTTCACCTAAAGTTGGAACCGTATATTTGGATTCTGATGGATATTTATTATCGTGAATGCTTTTGCAAAACAGTGGCTGGGAAGATTTTCCACAAATAAGTTTACAAAGCACTTACTTCAAATAACATTTCTTGATGGTGTATTCTTACTTGGTCTCTTGTACTGCACCACTTCATTTTGGATTCAAATGCAAAAAAAAATTGGGGGGGGGGAAAGCACAGAGAAAGGAATGCTGCACCTGTTTGCAATTCTTTAAGGCAGCTGCATTTTTTTCCTGGGATTATGCAGCTGTCTTTCTTCCCCAGAAAAGGCCATATTTTGTTTGAAGAATTGCAGACAAATGCATTCCTGTAGCAATGCACATTCCTATGCCTATAATTTTTCTGCCTTTTCAAGACAGGTGAACACACTTCGAAACAAAACACTGGCTCTCTTTTTCACATTGCACGTTCAGAAATGGTTCAGTAACAACTGGCTGGTTGATTTTGGGCTAGTCATTCCCTCTCTCAGCCCAGCCTACCTCAAAGGACTGTGGTGGGGAAAATAGGAGGAGGAGGGATATTTGGAATGTTCGCTGCTTTGAATTACTTATAAAAATAATGATGGAATATAAATAAAGAAGTAAATGATTTTTCTGGAGGATGGTTTCTTTGCTTTGTGGCAAGTCAGCTTCCCATTTTTAAAAAGTTTAAACATATTTTGAAGAATATATAAATACAGGTGCAATAGATAAATTGCCAAGCAACTAGCGAGATATGTACAAGGCATACATTGGCCCTCTGGGTGGTACAAATGCGGACTGCAGGCCTCAGATAATTGGTAAAGCATATAGTTTAGTTTAGTTTACTTTACTGTCATTACACCTCGTACAATGAAATCAAACATCATCTTCAGTGCACATCATGACCATGAGCATGAAAATAAACACAAACACACATCCTTCGCCCTTCACACATTGAACCAGAAACCCGACACCACACCAACACTGGACTATGCAGCAGAATTCAAAAGAGCTACTGCCCTGGGATAGAATCTGTTTTTCAGCCTATTTGTCCTTGTTTTTATTATTCTGTACCATCTGCCTGATGGTAATAGTTCAGAAAAAGGGGTCCCAGGATGAGATGGATCTTTGAGAATGTTTTGAACTTTCTCAAGGCAGCAGGAGTTATAAAGCTCTTCCAAAGAGGGGAGAGGGCAACCAATGATTTTCTGGGCAATGACACTAACCCTCTGGAGTGCTTTCCTATCTGCCACTGTGTAATTGGCAAACCATACAGAGACGCAGTATGTTAAAACGCTCTCTATGGTGGTGCAGCGGTAGAAGGTCACCAGCAGTTTCTCATTCAGTTGTTTTCTGAGAAGCCTCAGATAGTATAATCTATGCTGGGCCCTTTTGACCAGGGCTGCAATGTGGGCACCCTAGGTCCTCTTTTAGGGTAATACCCTGGCTACTTGCTCCACTCGGTCTCGATTAATAAGCAAGGGCTGTTTTTCTGGTCTGTTCCTTCTATAATCCACTATAAGATCCTTGGTCTTATTGGTGTTGAGGACCAAGTTGTCTCCATACCACGAAAGCAACTTGTCCACCTCATCTCGGTAGGCAGACTCATCCCCCCCCGGAGATAAGTCCCACCACTGTTGTATCATCTGAAAATTTAACAATAGTATTAACGTGAGTGGGAATGCAGTCATGCACATAAAGAATATAGAGTAAGGGACTCAGCATGCAACTCTGGTGTAGAGATGCAGTAGTCATTAAATCACCATTCTCTGTCTTTTTTTTTAATAAAATCGAGCCTTTCTGCAAATTCAGATAGCCTATCAAAATAGTCAACATGAACAGTTTGTAGGAAAAGTTATCACATGAGCTTATTTAAATAATTGGAAAATACAGTACAAAGTAAGTGTGTGGAAACAAGGTCCGATGTTTTTATTTTCATAAAGCATTGTTGCCAAAAATAATTGTTTTCAATTCTAAGGCACTTCTAACACTGCTATTAAATACTTTTTGATCTCAGTCACCAAAAGTGAATACTTCCAAAAGTTTCCAAGAGCTTAATTTCAACATTTAAAAAATCTATAGTGTCACTGGGAGTTGCCATATAATCCATTCCAACACCACAAATGTGCATGGCTTTCTCCTCAAAAGTCCTTCATATTATTTTCTAATCTTGTGGTATTTATATTTTTTTTCAGTATTTGCCTTCCTTCATTTTGTAATTCTACTTTTTAGCTTATCTCTCTTTGGCCTTGTGGTATTTGAGCTTTATATTTATTTTTCAGTATTTGCCTTCCTTTACTCTGTAATTCCACTTTTTATCATATATCAGACTTTATTCTCCCAATCTTAATTCCTCCATCATGGTGCTTTGTTTTGAAGTACAAAAAATTTAAGGTGCACAATTTTGAGCTTTCACTCCATTTTGGAAATTTTATTGTGATATCTCTTTTTCATCAGGTTTTTCATCCATTTTTCAGGATTATTCACATTATAACACGCTGCCTTTGGTGTTTCTTACCCTCCTTGACTGCCCAGAGTATGAATTTGAAAACGGAACTATAATAATTGAAAAAGAAAAACCAATACAAATCTCTTTTCTCCCTGTGTTTCTGCCAGCCCCCTGACCTTCCCTCACTTCAGGGCTGAGTTTGCCATCAGCCACAAGACACAGGCCGGGTTTCATAGAGAGACTTTCGTTCCTTGTCTTTTGACCGCCCTGCCATTTCTGACAGGATTTTTGATGCCTTCGGGAATCCCTTCAGAGAAGCTGCTCTCCAGGAACCGGATTTTTGAATCTCCACAGAGATATTCTCAGTCTTCACAAGATTACAGGCACTTCTTAGAGATTAAAAAGAGGTAAATCTACAAACTGACGTCTGCCGGAGAGGCCGCTTCCTTTCTAGGTAGGCAATGTTAGAGGGAAACTTTCCTTCAATTTTAATACCCATCATCCTAGCCCCGCATGGAACATGACGTCCTGCGCCCTTGCAGGGTCTTCCCGCAATGCGCACAGGATCCTCTAGGGGGCTCCCTGGAAAAGCCGGGCAGCTCCTTCCGCGCCCCAGTCTTACAAGAGAACTGAGCATGCGCCTCCCTCCCTCCTAATCGAGAGACCTACGTGCTTCCGGAGGTATTTTCCACCAAAGGCTTGAAAGCTTCTCCGCTCTTTCCACGGTGTCCGGATCAGCCTTTCTAGCAAGCAGAGGCTGCAGGGAAGTGTTGGACTTGGAGATCCAGATGTGAGTCGGGGTTCATTGATGGGAGTCGGGGGATGATCTCCCGTGCTGGAGACTCGCATGGAGACATGCAAAACTTCCGTCAGGCTTGGAGTCGTGGGAAGGCGGGGGCGGGGGGGGGNAAAATTTCAGGTTTGCCTGCGGGGTGGGGGAAACCAGGGTCGCAGAGAAGAAGATTTAGGCTCCATTCCGACGGGAAAAGCTCTGCGCGGGAGGGAGAGGAGGAGAGGTCGTCTTTGCAAAACAGAGATTTGTGCCTCCAAGTCAGCCTTGACTCCTGCACAGTTTCCTGCACGTTTCTTGGCTCCAATTTCAGAAAGGGGTTCGCCTCGCCTCCCCCTTTTTAGGCCGGGAGAAGCCAGCGGTCGTAGCCCTTCCTGCTGGCTTTGCATGCAAAAGGCTTCAACTGCGAGTGCAAGGAGTTGGGTGCAAGGTGTGCAAGGGCTGGAACTCGGTTTCCTGCTTTCCCATCTTTCCCCCCTGTCACCAGTTTGGTTCTGCTGCCCGGTTGATGATGTTGGAGAAGGGAGGTGCCCCTTGGGCTGAAATTAACAGACAATGATTAGGCCAGTGTTTGTCATGCTTGGCCTTTGTAAAGCCTGAGTGTTGAACTCCTATTTGGTTTATTTACTTATTAAGTGGATTTAGAAAGCCCCTCATGTCAATTGCTGTTTGTGACCTGAGTCATTTATGATTTGGAATATGCAAATAGTTGCTCTTAACTATACAGCCATAGAAATGAAATCAAACTGTCTATTAAATTATATTAAATGAAATTATAGTCATAGAGAGCCATTTGAAATCAGTTACATTTTAATAAAAACTAGGAAGTAGAAATCAAAAGCATAATTAAATGTATTTTTCTAATATTCTGATAGACAGTTAGCCATAGAGAGTTCAATGATGAAAGCGCAAGGCCAAGAGATTAACTTCTAGTCCAACCTTTGGCGTGAAAGCCTTGAGCCCATCCCAACTCTCAGCCCAATTCACCTCACAGGAATTTTTGGGGAAAATAGTAAGGAGCATTGTGTATAATTCTGCCTAGAGTAATTTATCATAATAACACAGAAGACATAAAAAATAAAAATGCATTTTAATAAAAACTATGAAGTAGAAATCAAAAACATATTTAAATGTATTTTTCTAATATTCTAATACACATTAACATCCTGAAGGGCTCTCTGCAATTCTCCCCATATCTAGAGAGATCAAGCTAATTAATAAGATTTCCCTCCCTCCCAGACATTGGTAGGTTCATCCAATTTTCTTTTTTGATTTTTCCTTCCCCTTTCCCTTCCCTTCCTTTTTTGATAAGGATGCTCAGTAGTTCAATTAATCACCTGAGAAAACACCCTGAATTATATCTTTTCAATTTTAGGTATGTAAACTGGAAATATTTGCTGGTTCTTCTGGAATTTTAAGTATCTTGTCTGGGAAGAGAGCTGAATGGCCTTGGAAAATTTGGCCACACCTCTTGTGAACAGAAAGACCTGTGAAGATCCATGGGTCCATTTTGGAGCTGTATTAGAGACCAGAAAGAAGATGGAGGGACAACCCCCGGTTGATGCCGAAATTAGAAAAGGCCCTCCAGTTGCTTGGCCTTGCAGCTGTGGGAGGAATGAGGCAATGAATCCTGGGCAGAAGAGCCATGAAGAGGCATCCAACAGTTCAGAGGTCCCATGCTTTTATTTCACAAAAGTGCAGTTCCAGGAGGGGAGCCGTCCCCGAGATGTTTGCACTCAGCTTCACTACCTTTGTCGTCAGTGGCTGCAACCAGAAAAACACACCAAGGCTGAGATGCTGGACCTGGTGCTCCTGGAACAATTGCTGGCTGTCCTTCCTCCAGAAATGGCAAAATGGGTGCGGGAGTGTGGAGCAGTGACCAGTTCCCAGGCGGTGTCCCTGGCTGAAGGCTTCTTGCTGACTCAGGAGGAGGAAAACATGCAAGAAGAGTTGCAGGTGGGAGAATGTAATCATGGCAGCTCTAAAGATGATCTGTGTGCATTTCTCAATTCCCCTTTAGCAGAATTTTCTGGGATTATTAACTCCTATGGGAATTTGTTCTATTCTTCCAGAGGATATATTTGGGGCAATTTTTTAATTATGTTTCGAGTTTCAACAATGGACATTGGAGGCTGCTAGTTTGAAGGTGCACGATGATAATTCATTCCTATCTCTGTGCTCTTCCTTTGTTTCTTGCATCACACCATATCCAGAAATGCGTGGAAGCTGTGACTGAGTATCCCAAGGGGAAGAAAGAT
Organism: Laticauda laticaudata; assembly: GCA_004320025.1. Lineage (NCBI taxonomy): Eukaryota > Metazoa > Chordata > Lepidosauria > Squamata > Elapidae > Laticauda > Laticauda laticaudata. Next base: position 25,564 of record BHFT01020089.1, on the reverse strand, counting down.
TCATTCAGACCTTCTCAAGACTTGCTCTTCAGGGAGAACTTCCAAGAAGATCAAAGTCAAGATGCTACACAAGGTAAGAAAAAAGCTCTTTCTGTGTGATGTGAGATTTCAAAATTTAGCTGGTCCTTTTGCTCCACTTTATTGGAGTGTCTTTCTTTAACAAATCTGATTGCGCTATTTTTCTTTTTCATAGAGAGTAGAAAGCTGTCCTTGGAGTTTTTAGAATCACTTCTTTGTGCTGGAACTGAACCACTACTTCCGGTGAGAAGAAACATCAGAAAAGCTTCTACATCAGATTTCATTGATCAGACTATTGTCAGAATTAGGACTGTTTGTTCTGTCTCCCAAATTATATCTCAAACAGGGTTAGGGCTGTGATTGACCTTATGGGGGACCAGGCAGTCATGGCTGACGGGTGGGCGTGGCTAGTTTGATGCCACTCCCCAAACTGCTGCTTTTTCTTCGCGTAAGGTAGACCAGGCCTAAGCCAGGCTGACCCAGTTTTTCCTCTTTGCATTGGGTAGACCAAGACAGCCCCAATCCTTTGTGAGATTCCTTCTCCACCTGTCCTGCTTCACAAAAGACTTTATTTACCAGACTTGTCAGCATCAGTCTCCCAGGGTTAGTCTCACATTATAAAATATATATATATACTTTTTTGTCTTTTAAAAAGCATATTTGGGACAACTATGACCTGATGATTGAGAATCTCTATAGACATATAGTGTTCTGTTACAAGCTCTTCCAATTCCTTCGTGGACGTTTGGATTTTGGCTACGTTGGTCCTTCAGTGGATAAAGTAAGCCATTGGAAAACATGTCAGGTGGGTTTTGCCAGCATTTTACTCTGCCCATCCTAGGAAGAATGGGAGTCACTGATAAGTAGTGGATTTAAGACCCAGCTATCAATTGACCAAGAATATTTTAATTGGTTACACTATAAGGCATTCCAAACACTTCCAGCTTGATCAAACATGATTTGGTTGTGCCATTAGCCAAAAGCGGTATGATTTTTATTCTTAATTCTGCAGAAGATTCTCATTTTTTTTCCAGTGTATCTGTTGCCAAGCACTGGTGGAGGAAGATTATCCCATTTTTCTTGGGATTATCTGTTAATAAGGAACCTTGTGTCCTTTTTCAGGATATTGTTTCTTTTGAGGAAGTGGCGGTGTATTTCTCTGAGGAGGAGTGGTCTCAACTGGATGCTGACCAAAAAGAGCTTTACAGAAAAGTCATGTTAGAGAATTCCAGGAATCTCTTTTCTCTGGGTAAGAAACCCTTTCTATGATCAGGAATGTAGAGTAGGGCCTTCAATGTTATTTTTGATTTTTAAAAAAATCATTTACTCACAATGCATTCAGAAAGTATTCAAATATCCTTCACTTTTTCAATTTTGTTATTCTGCTGCAGGATTCTACAGTTGTAATGAGTATTTCTTTTACGTAATAAGGGAGGCTATGCAGACTTCAAATTTTTCTTTGAATAAACTTTTTATAAAGTCAGTTTGGTCAAATGGTTAAGATACCAGGCTAGAAACTGAGTGACTGTGAATAGTAGTTCTGCCTTAGGCATGAACGCTAGCTGGGTGACTACTTTGAGTAGTTCGGAGAACCGGCAAATACACCTCTTATTGGAAATTTTAAAGTATCCTTCCTCTGCCACGTCCACCAAGCCATGCCCACAGAACCAGTAGTAAAAAAATTTGAATTCCACCACTGGTACCCAATAATGAGAAAGTGAAAACAAAATTTTAGAAATGTATGTGAATTTATTGGTTTCTAGCCTGGTGTCTTAACCTTTTGACCAAACTGAGTTTATGAAAGAAGGAAATTTATTGAAAGAAAAATTGGAAAATTGCATGGAGTGTTTTTGCATCAAGGAAATTGTTTTTTTTAAAGCTTTCTGCTCATAAAATGCAACAAATATTTCATAGAAGACATTAGCAAGACTCTGAGGAAGAGGCCGAATGTACTGAGGAAGGTTCTGGCTACCAGGATTCGCTATTCCCTCCTGAACCTGGTCACTGTATTCCTGATAGCTCTAAGCTTCTATAACCAAGACCAGATGACCTCTGGGAGGGTTGTTCCCTTCTTAGAGATATGTCCACTTGTGTACCAAGTTTGGCATTAGCCTAAGTTGAGGGTGGGGAGCTTTTCCATCCAGAAATTTCCTTTGACTTTGACAAGTGGAGCTGAGATTTTGATTGAAGTTGAGAAGTGCTGAGTATGTTGCTACCCTAGCATGACATAGTGTCCAATGCACTTTGGGAGTTTGTAGCACCATGGAATTGTCCCAGGTAAAAAATTAGGTAAGGGCTATGATCCAATCCTATTGTATGGGAATCATTAGGGATAGACTTTGAAATAGGTCTTTGCTATTATCTTATCCTGAATTTTCATGTTTGCCCACAAAACAGATGAAATACATTGATGATTCTTTGGCTAAATTTCCGAAGAAAAGTTTTGATTGTTTCCTTATCCTTGTTACAGTTCTCATTTTTCTTTTTTAAGGCTTTAATGGACAAGAGAATAAGAACTGCAAGGAGGAACGCCAAGCAATCCATTCGAAAGAGGGGGGAAGGAAATGTGTAGATCAGATGCAACCAAAGAGTGGTGAAGCAAAGCAATCACAAAGTGAAATTAAAAAAAGTCTTCCTTGGGTCAGTTGGCTTCCTAAAAGTACAGTGATTGATATGGGAGAAAGACCATATAAATCCATGGAGTGTGGAAAGAGGATCAATAAGTCCGATCATCTCGTTTCTCATAAAAAGACACATTCAGAAGAGAAACGATTTACCTGCATGGAGTGTGGAAAGACCTTCTCTTATAATTACTATCTTATAAGACATCAAAGGATCCACACAGGAGAACGACCGTATAAATGCACGGAGTGTGGAAAGAACTTTACTCATAGCAGTCATCTTAATACCCACAGGAGGATCCACACAGGAGAGAAACCGTATCAGTGCATGGACTGTGATGAGACCTTCTGTTATTATAACACTTTTATAAGCCATCAGAGGATCCACACAGGAGAGAAGCCTTATCAATGTATGGAGTGTGGGAAAGCCTTTACTACTAGTAGGAATCTTGATTTCCACAACTTGATCCACACAGGAGAGAAGCCATATCAATGCATGGAGTGTGGAAAGAGTTTTAGGAAGAGTGATAATCTGAATACCCACAGGAGGATCCACACAGGAGAGAAACCGTATCAATGCATGGAATGTAATGAGACCTTCTGTTATTCTAAGACTCTTAAAACTCATCAGAGAAATCATAGAGGAGAAAGACCTTATAAATGCATGGAATGTGGAAAAACCTTTACTTGTAGCAGTAGTCTTAAATCCCACAACTTGATACACACAGGAGAAAAGCCGTATCAATGCATGGAGTGTGGAAAGACCTTTACTCGTAACACTTCTCTAAATATCCACAAGAGGATCCACACAGGAGAGAAACCGTATCAGTGCATGGAGTGTGGAAAGACCTTTACTCGTAACACTTCTCTAAATATCCACAAGAGGATCCATACAGGAGAGAAACCGTATCAATGCATGGAGTGTGGAAAGACCTTCTGTAATTCAAAGTCTTTTATAATCCATCAGAGGAATCACACAGAAAGACCTTATAAATGCATGTAGTGTTGAAAGACATTTACGTATAGCTGTCATCTTAATTCCCACAAGAGGATCCTCACAGGAGAGAAGCCATATTGAAGCATGGAGCATGGAAAGAGTTTTAGGAAGGGTAGTCATCTTACCTCCCATAATAGGATTCACACAGGAAAGAAACCATATCAATGCATGGAGTATGGAAAGATCTTTACTCATAGTAATGGTCTTAATTCCCACAAGAGGAGCGAGATGGAAGAGGAGTCATATAAATGTGTGGAATGTGGAGAGGACTTTAGAGTTTTGATCTCACTTCTCATAAAAGAATCCATACAGGTGAGAAACCATATGAAACTACAGTGTATTCATGTAGTGAGGAAAGAGCTTTGCAGGGAGAAATGCTCTTACTTGCCACAGAAGGAACCACAGGTAGGAGAAGCCATATCAAGAATTGTGGGTAGAGCTGCAAGAGAAATTTAGGTAGTCCTCACTTTATGACTGCAATTGAGCCCATTTCTGTTGCTAAATGAGAGAAGTGGTGTGTTTTCCCCATATTACAAGTTTTCTTGTGACATTTCTTAACTGAATCACTGATTGTTAAGTTAGTAACACTGTTGGGAAATGAATCTGGCTTCCCCATTGCCTTGGCTTCTCAGAAGCTCACAGAAGGTGATCACATGACCCAAGGACACTGAGGCTGTCATGAATCAGTTGCCAAGCATCTGAAGTTTGATCAGGTGACCATCAGGATGTTGTTCATAAGTGTGAAAAATGGTCATAAGTCACATTTTTCAGTGCTTCTATAACTTTCAATAATCACTCTATGAACTCTAATAAATTGAGGGCTTCCTATAGTTATCTAAAATATCATGCAAGGACCATTTGAGTAATAATCCAAATTATTGACCTTCTTAGATATATATGCATAAATTGCCTTTCTAGTGCAAACCTGAACAGTGTGGATCCCTAATCTTGCTTGTGGCTTTTTGCTAAGTCCAAATAGACAAAAGACTTTTCTACTTGTAGAAATATTCTTGATTGTTTTTCATTATATTGTTTCAAATATTCCAAAATACCAGATACAATTATCACATCATTTCCCATCTAACAGTGAGGTTCCTCATTTACAAAGTTGGGTCTCCTCGCATGGAAAGGGAGTGGGCCTGCCTCCAACTCACACACTTTGCCCTCCCACACCCAGTATGAACAACCTGGCCAAGAAAAGCGAGCACAGCCGCAGCAACCTTGAGGAGGAGATACGTACAGCCAAGCACCCCCTTAGGAAATCTCATCTGGTCTTGCCCTCCATTGCCCAGGGCTCCAGGCAGTCCGCCTCACCATCCGGGGATCCTCTGTATGGCCTGAGACTGATAGCGAGGCCTCTCTGGTGCACGAGGCTTTGGTACTCGTCCTAGTCTTGTGTTCTTCTACTGGAGACCTCTGAAAATACTGGAAGTGATGAAACGGTTTTTTGGCCTCCAAAGGCTGCAGAGGCTTCCCTTGAGCACCTGGGAGGGCGAAAACGGCCTCCCCTAGGCTCCAGAGACTCTCCAGAGGCTGAAAACGGGCATTTCTGGTATTTCCGGAAGGCCTGTTTTTCAGTTTCCTGAGGCTGCAGAGGCTTCCATCGAGCTTCTGGGAGAGCGAAAAAGGCCTCAAATGGGCCAAAAATCAGCTGGGAGTGCACACATGCGCAGTGCAGGTAAGGGGGCAGGGGGATTGCATTATGAGTGCCGGCATGTGTGCACGTGCTTTTGGCACACCACAACAGAGGCTCGCCATCACTGGTATAGGATCTCTTGCTTGAGCAAAGGGCCAGATAGAAGATCTCCAAGGTCCTTGCCAGCTATATTCTGATTGACGTTTATTTGATCAAAGGCCTCATCACTTATATATCATTGTATATAGAGAAAGCTTCAGGATGAAGAATTTCTCTCCCCAAATAAGGCAAAATGAGGGGAAGCCCATGAAATGCATGTTCAAAAACACCTTTTTCCAGCACTTTTTACCTTTCTATTATAAGAAAGTCTAAATGTGATTTAAATTTAAATATCACTAGTATGGTTATTCATAAGACATTAAATTCCATTTCTAACTAAAAATTAAAAATACATGCAACTTTTGAAAAGATTTGTGGGAGGCAATACTTCAGGCTTTCAGAGGACCTGGCTCCTTTGAAAATTTTTATTCAAATATTGTTCATTGATGGCTCTGCATCAAAGTCATTAAAGGGCACTGAAGATGGTTTCCTAATGTCAATTTTTTCATAATGGAAGACTAACAAAATTAGACAGTTTGGACTTAGAAGGAGCCTTGAAATGTAGAAATGGGCTGGAAAAAATGGAGCCAGAATGAGAAGTTACGGCCATTTAAAATTTCTTCTAAAGCACAATTTCCCTTTCATGCTTTCTTTCACTAATTGTAGCTAATCTCTCTCTTCTTGAACTGAAGTCTCCAAATACAGAATAATCTTTTCAAACCAGTGAAATCTTCATTATTTTCAGCTAGGAAAAAAAATTCTTTTACTCCAAAGTTTTAAGGTTCCAACTAAAATTTGCTGAGGCGTATTTGCTACTCAACACCAAAATAAAAGTATTTATGTCTCTCTCTTTCTCTTTTTGGCCTTGTGGTATTTCAGCTTTGTATTTATTTTTCAGTATTTGCCTTCCTTCACTTTCTGATTCCACTTTTGGTCCTATTTCCTGAGATATGATAGGGGCTTAAAAGAATACGGACTAGAAACAAAAGACATTCAATTCGATAAAATACTTTTGGCGCTATGTCTAAATTATACAATTACTTATTAGAATACAAATTGGCTGAGGAAATTGTGAAAGGACCAATGTTAGCATGGGCAAAAAATTTCGGTCACAATATAGATCTAGACGACTGGGAAGAAATTTGGCAAAGGAATCTCGCTTTAACAAAATCAGTATCCTTTAAGGAAAATCTATATAAAATGATATACAGATGACACCTGGCACCCACTAGATTAGCAAAAATATATCCAACAGCAAACCTGAGCTGTTGGAAATGTAAGGGAAAACATGGTATCCTCTTCCACCTTTGGTGGACATGCCCAGAGGTTAAAATTTTTTGGAGAAGGACCAAAATATGGATAGAGGAAATTATCTAAAGCGGATTGGAGTGAAAATCTGAATTGTACCTTCTGGGGATAATGAAAGGGGAGTATCCTCCCAAAGCAAGATATTTGATTATTCATCTAATAGTGACATGAATTTCACTAGTGCAATATTGGAAAATGCCTAATTTACCACCTATACATATTCAGAAAATTTATGAATTTGCCAAAATGGAGAGAGTTACACTAAAACTAAAAGGAAAAGATGATTCTGGCTATTACTCGATTTGGGATAAATGGTATAAATGGATAGACCATAAGAAAAAAAATGTATAAAATAAATGAACCTAGAAAACATTACTACATATATTTTGAATGACAGGAATTTATACAATATTAGCTTTATTTATCTCACCGAATAAGCCTTATGAAGGAATTATTTATAAAGCAACAGTTATAAACCAACAATAACAATAGATTATTAATATTTATTAAATAGTATTTAGTTTATAAGGTATAAGGAGTACTTGCCATTCAATATCTGTTATCAGTTATTTAAACCACTATCAAATGTATGATTTGTATTGATGTCTATTGATTTTTTTTTGTATGATTACTTTTTATTCTTTTATACCTGTATATTTGTATATTTCAATATTTTGTATTAAATAAGGTATTTTTTTAAAATTAAAAAAACAACAACCAAAAATAGGCCAAGTAGCTCTGTGGAAGTCAGTCATAAATTAGAACGCTTGTTAAGCAACTGGCCATTAAGTGAGGACCACTTACATTTCGTTTGCCAGTCACATGGCCACCTGGCAACATCCACACATCACATGATCACCTAGTTACACCCAGTCAGCAAGCCACTCCCACCAATCACATGACCACCAAGCCACACCCACAAATTAGGCCATGCCCACAGAACCAGTTATTAAATTTGAATCCCACCCCTGATTACATCCCAGAGTTCTAAAGTGTTGTGGTTAGCTGGCAGCAGGTGCGGACGGCTGAGGAGAGCGACGACTCAGATGACGGGCCAGGACCATTAGGGAGTGGACTGCTGCCTTCAGAGATTGTGGGAGCTGGCAGCAGCGTTGAGGTTCCTGAGGAGCCTGTGCCAAGTGCATGTGTGCATAGGATTGCTCGTAAGAAAGACAACTACAACAGCACGGGGGACTCGGGAGTAAAGCTGCAAGGTAATGGCCCCTCCTTCAAGAAGATAAAAGCCAACTGTGAAACGAACTTACTTTGCAGAAGGCAAACACATTTTGGAACTCCAGTCTCGTAGACATTCCAGTATCCTGAGTTTGTACTGTATTTGAAGATTCTTGTATTGCAAATTATTTCTTGTCTGTTATCTTTTGGCAAGTCTCACACAGTTTGGCAAGGCTTGTGCTTATCACGCTAATTATTTTGCAGAAGCATTACAAGGTTTCTGTTCCCTTTTGGATTGTGTTTGATTTGTTGGAAAAGGACATGGGTCAGAACATAAAGGAGCTGGCAGATGTCATCTCAGAACCACTGTGCCACATATTTCAAAAATCCTGGAGCACTGGGGAACTACCAGAAGCCTGAAAAAGAGCTGATGTGGTTCCCATCTTCAAAAAAAGGGGGGTGCGGGGGGAAGACCCAGGAAACTTCAAGCTAATCAGCCTAACATCAATACTCGGGAAGATACTGGAAAATGTAATAAATAGAGATAGATGCCAACATCAAGAAATGAGTAAAATACTAATTAGAAGTCAGCATGGGTTTGTTAAAAATAGGTCATGCCAAACCAATCTTATTTCATTCTTTACCATAGTGACTAAATTAGTAGACCAGCAAAATACTGTGGACATTATATATTTAGATTTCAGCAAAGCATTCGACAAAGTAGACCGCAACTTACTTCTTGGTAAGCTAGAAAAAAGTGGGATAGATAGCATCACCATCTGATGGATTTGCAACTGGCTGACAAACCATACCCTACAAGTAGTCCTTAATGGTACTACCTCTACATGGAGGGGAGTAAGTGCGGGAGCACCAGATTCCATCTTAGGCCCCAGGATGCTCTTCAATATTTTAATAAACAACTTAGATGAGCGAAAGGAACTTACCAAATTTGCAGACGATACTAAGCTGGCAGGAATAGCCAATATTCCAGGGGTAGTCAACCTTTTTATACCTACTGCCCACTTTTGTATCTGTTAGTAGTAAAGTTTTCTCTAACCGCCCACCGGTTCCACAGTAATGATGATTTATAAAGTAGGGGACAAAACCCCTACCACCCACCATGAAAGCTGGAACGCCCACGAGTGGGCGGTAGGGACCAGGTTGACTACCACTGGCCTACACTCTAGATCAGTGACGGCTAACCTTTTTGTCGCTGGTGCTGAAAGTGCCTGCACTCGTAATGCAATGCACGCACGACCATCACCGCACCCCCCATCCACCTGCGCATGCACACGCGTCTCCTGCATGCACCCCGCTCCTCATGCATGCACGGCAGATTACCCAAAAATCAGCGGGCTGGTGGGAGGCACATACACATGCGCAGCGGAACTGAGCTGGGGTGACGGCTCAAGTGCCCGCAGAAATGGCTTTGCGTGCCACTTCTGGCACATGTTCCATAGGTTTATCATTACGGCCCTGGATGATAGGCTCAAGATCCCGATGGATTGTGATACACTTGAACACTGGGGCTTATCTAACAAAATGAAATTCAATGTAGAGAAAAGTCCTGCAGTTAGGCAAGAAAAATATAAAGAAAACAGGCTGGATGAAACCAGGCTTGATAGCAGTAACTGTGAGAGGGATCTTGGAGTCTTAGTGGATAACCAACTAAATATGAGCCAGCAGTGTGCAGCAGCAGAGCAAGTCAAAAAGGCTAATGCAATCCTCAATTGTATTAACAGAGGGATACAATCAGATCAAGGAAGTACTAATACCACTCTATAAAGCCTTAGTAAGACCACACTGAGAGTGCTGCATCCAGTTTTGGTCACCAACACTAAAAGTTGTTGAGACTCTAGAAAGTGCAGAGAAGAGCAAACAAGATGATTAGAGGACTGTAGGCGAAAACTTGAACGGTTGTAGGAACTGGGCTTTGCTTGTCTCGTGAGGAGAAGGACCAAGGAGACATGATAGCAATGTCCTGATATTTTGAGGGTATGGCCCCAGAAGAGGAAAGGATCAAGCTATTTTCTCAAGCACCTGCAGGCCAGACAGGGATTAATGGATGGAAACTGAACAAGAGAATTTCAACCTGGAAATAGGATAAATTTTCTGAGAGGGAGAACAATCACCAATGGAACAGAGCTTTGCCTTCAGAAGTTGTGGAAGGGTCATCACTGGAGACTTTCTAGAAGAGGTGTTGGACTGCCATCTGTCAGAAATCATGTAAGGTCTGCTTGGTGGGGGTTGGACTAGATGACCTAGAAGCTCCTTCCAACTGTTTATCTCTTAAAAAATTCTCATGAGGTTCTGGGCCCTTGCAGGGTGCTGAGGCGTTGCCCACAGGATCCTCTCGGGGCTCCCTTGAAGAGCGGGCCGCCCCTCCCACCCGCGCTTTCCAAGCGAACTGAGCAATGCGCCGCCCACTTTCCCAAGTCAAGAGAGAGACGCGCTTCCCTGGATTTAGCAGCAAAGGCTTGAAAGCTTTGCGCTCTTTCACAGTGTCCGATTCTGGGGGCTCCTTTGGGTCAGCTCTCCTAGCAAGAAGAGGCTGAGGGAAGTTTGCACGGTCCGATATCCAGACGTGAGTCGGAGTTCAATGGGAGGCGGGGGGCTTTTCTCCCGCGCTGGAGGCTCTGCAAAACTTCCATCCGACATGAAGTCGTGGGAAGTGCGCGGGAGAGGCAGTGGTCCCATGTTCCTCTGCCGCCTCTGTGCAGGGAGGGGAGAAAGCCAATCCGGATCCTGCGCGAAATCCGCATGGGGAAACCGGAGTTTCAGAAAGGAACGAGCCATTTATACTCCATTTAGGATGGGAAAAGCTCCGCGTGGGAGGGAGAGGAGGAGAGGTCGTTTTTGCAAAACAGAGGTTTGTGCCTTCAAATGTCTCCTGCATATTTCGGAGCTCCAAAAGGGGTTTCCCTCCCTCTCTTTCCCCCATCCTAAGCCGGGAGATTCGAGCGGTCGGTGCCCCTCCTGCTGGCCTTGCATGCAAGGCTTCAACTCCGGGTGCAAGCAGTTGGGTGCAAGGTGTGCAAAGACTCTTTGCTCCTTTCCCCGCTGCCACCGGTTTGCTTCTGCTGCCCGGTAAATGAGGAAGATGTTGGAGGAGGGAGGTGCTCCTTGACCTGAGATGCATCGTTCACACACTGTCCAGTTAGGCCCGTGTTTTTGTCAAGCGTGGCCTTTGTAAAGCCTGGGTGTTGAACTCCCTAGTTGCTTTATTGACTTATTAAATGTCTATTGCTGTTTGTGATCTTGGGACATTGATGATTTGGATTGTGCAAATGGTTGCTCTTCACTATGCAGCCCTGGAAATGATATTAAACTGTCTATTAAATTATACGAAATAAAATTGTAGTTGCCCATAGAGAGCCATTTGCTTCAGTGATGAAAGCACAAGGCTTGAAACCAAGAGATTGACTTCTAGTCCATCCTTTGGCGTGAAAGCCAAACTCTCAGCCCAATTCACCTTACAGGGCTGTTTGGGGGAAATAGTAAAAAGGGCTGCCTAGAGTAATTTAATTATCATTATATACAACAATACAGAAGATATAAAAAAAATTACCAAATTTTTTATTTTTATTTTACATATATATCAATGTGTGAACAATATAATGCCTGGGTGTTTCCATTTTACATCCAACAACATATTAATAATCATTAACTATTTTCCATAATCTTATTTCATTCCAACCTTAGTACATATCCTTATATTTCATTTCATCTCTTATTCATTTATATATTCATTATTTTATTGTATTAGTTCTTTTATGCTAATTCATATTATTCAAATATACTCAATATCACTCTCATTCTAATTTAATTTCCTTTCTTTTTCTTACGTCATCTTATTAAAAAAATTACATACCATTATTTCCCCCTCTCCAATTCCATCCCAATTTTAACTTTCAATTATGCCACTACAGTTCTTAAGAATATTTCCTACTATACTTTTTTATTGTAACATTTCAATCATCAGATATATCCTTCCTTTTTACCACAAATAAAACATTAATCATATTTAATACATTTGACAAGTTCTTGTAGCTCAACTAATAATCTGTAAATATTAAATCAATCACTTTAACAATCAAATTCCTGTTCATATATTCCCTTATTCCCCCTCTCTCTTATTTTCAACATTATTCTTATTTTTTAATTATATCTTTATTATATTGGAGGAGGAAGAAAAGATACAAATAAGTTTAATGAGGATGGAGTTTTTTTTCTTTAACCATTCTCTCTCTTTTAATTGTTCTAAAATACTAAACACATTCTTTTTCACTCACCTCCTATTTTCCTTTCTCAAATCTTTATTCCTATCTGCTTCCACATTTTAAGCCTTTTTCCCTTCTCCACCCTATTTCATTGTCTAATTTTCAAAATATCTACTCTTTTATTTCTCTCTTTGGGGAGTCTTACAATTTTAATGGCATCTTAATTATACCTCTATTAATAATCTATTCATATTAAATTTGTATTTTAATTGATCAATATTTCAATACATGTATATTTTAATCACTACTTTTAACTATCATTCAAATTCCATTTCAGATATTCCATCATTCCCCCTCTCATTAATTTCAACCTTTTTTATAATTTAATTATATCTTTATTATATGAAAAAAGAGGAAAAAGTTATTTTTAAAAAGAAAGTTTTTCTTTAGCCACTATCTCTTATTTGTTTTAGCATATTAAATTTTCTCTTCGTAGCTTGTTTCCCATGTTCTCAAATCTTGTCCCTGTCTGCCTCCATTTCATAACCTGTTGTTTTGAATTTCCTCCCTTCTCCACCCTGCTCCATTGTCTACCATTGAAAATGTCTACTGTTGCTTTTTTCTCTCTCACAGGGGAGTCATTTTGCAATTTTATTTCCTCTTTTCATTCCATTCTTTCCTTTCTGTTTGTTGCATCCATTTTTATTATATTTATTGTCTCTTCTTTCTCATCATCATAGTCTATTTGTTGATTATTTTCTACATTCTCTTCTAGTCCTCTAATTAATTCTTCTTCTTTGTCTCGCACACTCCATCTTTCTGTCTTTTCCTCTATGCTCTGCATTTTGTTAAGAACTCTGTCCCAGCTGGCTTTAATATCCTTGAGTATCGACATCATTTCTGCCCAGCACCCACTTTGTTCTTGTTGGTAAGTCCTCTCATTTAGTTTCTTTTGATGTTTTGTTTTGTTTTTAAAGTCCAAAAGTCTGATAGTCCAAATATCCAAAGACAAATCAAATATCCATGTCAAAATCAGTCCTCACAAAGTTTAAGGTACTTATATCTTATTTTCAATTCTTTCAAACTTTCAAAATCACTTCAGTATCAGTTTTAATTCCTGGGAATATCTGAGAGTTCAATGATGACGCAGTTAAGTCCTGTAAATTTAGCCAGTTTCCAATTTTAAAATATCAGTTCAAAAAAGTAGAGTCCAATTTTTAAAATACCTGTTTCCAATATTTTGGTATGCTTTCTCAAAACAATATTCTTTTCTTTTAGAGATTCCAATTTTCTATATTTTCCATATTCCAAAAATTGCCTTTTCTTCACCTTTTCTCCCTTTCTGTTTTAAAAGCTTTTTTCTTAGTGCTTAAACCGCTGCTTTTTATACAACAATGAGATCCCTTTTTCCTGACAAAAACTTTTTGGGGTAAATCTGAGATAATTCTTCTCACCCAGCTCTGTATGTCATCCACTTTCTCCTCTCCTGTACAATTTTCAATGTTCACAGCTGTTGGGACTCCATGGGGGCCATTTTGACCTGCCTCTTTTCATCATTGTAACAAAGAGGGAAAAGCTCTGGGGTTCCACAGGGGACTTGCGTTCTCTGGGATCACAAAGAACGCCCCTCCACAACTTCACTGCCCCTGCAAGGTGGTTTTTGGCTCCTTTCGGAGCCCACAAACAGCTGAAGACCAGTGCAGGAACGGAGCTCTCCATTCTCAGCTATTGGGTTCGTCGCAACATCAACCAGTAGTCCTAAAAATTAAATTTTAATGAAACTAGGAAGAAGGACTGAAATTTAAATGTATTTTTCTGATATTTTGATAGACATTGACATCCTGAAGGGTTCTCTGCAATTTTCCCCATATGTAGAGAGATCAAACTAACTAATAAGTTCCCAAAATCCAGAAATAGGTAGGTTCATTCAAATTTCTTTTTTTTTTAATTTTTCCTTCCGTTATTTTTAGAACTTTATTAGAGACCAGAGAGAAGATGGGGGGACAAGACCCAGCACATGCCAAAATTAGAAAAGGCCCTTCAGCTGCTCAACCTTGGAGCTGTGGGAGGAATGGGGCAATGAATCCTGGGCAGAAAAGCCACGAAGAGGCATCCAACAGTTCAGAGGTCCAATGCTGCCACTTCAGAAAAGTGCAGTTTCAGGAGGGGAGCCGTTCCCGAGATGTTTGCAACCAGCTTCACTACCTTTGTCATCAGTGGCTGCAACCAGAAAAACACACCAAGGCTCAGATGCTGGACCTGGTGCTCCTGGAACAATTCCTGGCTGTCCTTCCTCNTGGGTGCGGGAGTGTGGAGCAGAGACCAGTTCCCAGGCGGTGTCCCTGGCTGAAGGCTTCTTGCTGACTCAGGAGGAGGAAAACATGAAAGAAGAGTTGCAGGTGGGAGAATGTAATCATGGCAGCTCTAAAGAGGATCTCCCTGAATTTGAAAATTCCTCTCTGGCAGAATTTTCTGGGATTATTAACTCCTAAGGGAATTTGTTCTATTCTTCCATTCTGTTTCAAGTTTCAGCAATGGACATTGGGGATTGCTAGTTCGAAGATGCAGTATGATAATTCATTTCTATCTCTTTTTCTCGTATCACATCATGACCAGAAATTCAGGGAAGCTGTGACTGAGTATCCTAAGGTGGGGAAAGATTCATTCAGAACTTCTCAAGGCTTGCTCTTCAGAGAGAACTTCCAGGAAGATCAAAGTAAGGCGCTACGCAAGGTAAAAAAAGCTCTTTCTGTGTGAAGTGAGATTTCAACATTTAGCTGATTGTGCCTAAGACAAGACACTGATTATTTCACTCCACTTTATTGGAATGTCGCCTTTTAACAAATCTGCTCCCACTATTTTTCTCTTTTTCATAGAGAGTAGATAGCTGACCTTGGTGTTTTTAGAATCACCTCTTTGTCCTGGAGCTGAAGGATTAGCTGAACCGTTACTTCAGGTAAGAGGACACATCAGAAAAGGTCCTTAAATCTTGGATGGATTTCATTTTGTTCTAGAGTTCAATGTATAAAATTGCTGTTTCTAAGCAATACAAATTTGATATCAGGTCACTGAACATTCTCCCTTCTGAGGGGATCATTTGCGAGTCGCTTTTTCCACCCTGTCCTGCTTCAACATCAGATTTCATTGACCAGACTGTTGTTAGCATCAGAGCGCTTCCTTCTGTCTCCCAGAGTTATTCCCACACATCATTACAAAAAAATATCCTTTTTTGTCTTTTGAAAAGCATATTTGGGACAACCGTGATCTGATGATTGAGAATATAGAAGTACAGAGTTCTGTTACAAGCTCTTCCAATTCCTTCATGAAGGGGTGGAGTTTGGGTATGTTGGTCCCTCAGCGGATAAAGTAAGCCATTGGAAACATGTCAGGTGGGTTTTGCCAGTATTTTGCTCTGCCCATCCTAGGAAGAATGGGAGTCACTGACAGGTAATGGATTTAAGACCCAACTATCAATTGACCAAGATCCAGCTTGATCAAGCATGATTTAGTTGTGCCGTCAGCCAAAAGCATGTGAGATCCTATTCTGAATTTTGCAGACGATTCCCATTTTGTTCAAGTGATCTCTGTCCTAGAATTGGTGGAAGAAAATTGTCCCATTATTCTTGGGATTATCTTTTGATAGGGAAACTTGTTTTCTTGTTCAGGATGTTGTTTGTTTTGAGGACATGGCCGTGTATTTCTCCGAGGAGGAGTGGTCTCAACTGGATGCTGACCAACAGGAGCTCTACAGAGAAGTCATGCTGGAGAATTCCAGGAATCTCCTTTCTGTGAGTAAGAAACCTTTTCTGTGCTCAGGAATGTAGAGTAGGGACTTGAATGTTATTTCTAAAAAAAATAATTTATTTACAGTGCATTCAGAAAGTATTTAGACCACCTTCCCTTTTTCACTTTTCTTGTGCTGCAGCGTGGTTCTACAGTTGCTGAAATCAGTATTTTGTATGTTATGAGGAGAACCCATTCTTTTAAATAAAACATTTTATGTAATAAGGGATGTATTTTTCAATACATTTCCTTCTTCCATAAAGTCAGTTTGATCAAATGGTTTAAGATACCAGGCTAGAAACTGGATGACTGTGAATACTAGTTATTCCTTAGGCATGAATGCTGGCTGGGTGACTTTGGGCCAATATCTCGCAACTCTTTCACAGAGTTGTTATTGTCGGGAAAATAGCAAGAAGAAGGAATATTTTTCTGCTGCATTTGTTATTTACAATAAAATAAAGGCAGGAGTACATTCTAAATGAATTCAGACTCCCTTCACTTTTGTCAATTTTGTTATGCTTCTTGATTCTGCAGTTGATGAAAATCTTTTTTTTCTCATTAATCTTCACTGGGTACTACATGATGACAAAGTGAAAACTGAATTATAGAAATATGTGTAAATGTATTACTTTCTAGCCTGATGTCTTATCCTTTTGACCAAACTCATTTTATGGAAGAATGAATTTTATTGAAAGAAAAATTGGAGAACTGCATCACCTGGCTTTTTGCCTAAGGGAAATTGTTCTTTTTTTAAAAAAAAAATCTTTCTACTCATGAAATGCAAAATACTCATTTCATACAGAAGATATTAGGAAGAATCTGTGGAAGAGGCTGAATGTACTGAGGAAGATTCTGGCTACCAGGATTCGCTATTCCCTCCTGGATCTGGTCACTTCCTGATGGCCCTAAGCTGCTATAACCAAGACCGGATGATCTCTGAAAGGGATTTTCCCTTCTTAGAGATATGTGTACTTGTGTACCAAGTTTGGCATTAGCCTAAGTTGAAAGTGGGGAACAATTGCCATCCAAAAATTCCCTTTAACTTTCAAAGATTCTGCTCTGCAGACAAGCGGAGATGAACCTTTATTGAAGTTGGAAGCTGATGAGTATGTTGCTACTCCAGCATGATACAGTGTCCAATACACTTCGGGATTTTGGGGCCCAGTGATGGGATTCAAATAATGTAACAATTATTATTGTTAATAATCACCCGAATGACTGGCTGGGTGGGCAAGGCCAAGTGGTCATGTGACTGGGTGGGTGTGGCCAAAGCAGGGGTGATCAGGGTGGCAGCGCGTGGCCAAGTCGGCATCGCTTGTGTCCCCCAAATGCCAGAAGCTGCATGCGACTGCCCTTTGCCTTCCACATCTCCCCCCCAAGAGCTCATGCAATCTCCCACTGCCCCTGGTGTGTTGGCAGGCAGAAGCCTCCTGGCTCCTATGCCCTGTTCTTCTTGCCTCTCCCTTCCTCCATGTACAGGTAAGGACATGGTTTTCCCACGCAGGGGTGGGGCGGTCCCAGGGAAAGGCCAGCAAGTGGGGCATGGAGGTGCCCTTGCTACCTGCGGCCATCTTGGCCCCACCCCCTGGGTTTGCGCACAGGAGGCTTCAAACGTGTGAGGGCTGAGCTGGCATCCTTGATGAAGGTCAGCACTCAGCAAGCAGTCCCCAGGGATGTCAGGCCCTTCACGTTCACGACCTCCTGTGTGCATGCCCAGGGAGCGGGGCCAAGGTGATGCTGCGGATCTAAGGCTGGGCCTGGGTGAGGAGAGAGTAGCCAGAGAGAAGCTGGGCCCTTGGGTGTGACTCTAGGCAAGCAGCCAAGGTGAGATAAGGAGTGGCTGGGAGGGGCCACCATAGTGGGGCAGGACCAACTAGTGGGGCGATCTGCTGGTTCACCAAACTGCGCAGAAAATTAATGACAGGTACAACCAAACTGGTCCGAACTGCCTGAATCCCACCGTTGGAATTATCCCAGGTCAACAATTAGTTCAGCCTTGTGATCCGATCCAATTATATGAGGATCACTAGGGATACACATGGAAATAGGTCTTTGCTATAATCTTAGTTTGGACTCTTCATGTTTCCCAACGAAACAGCTGAAATATTTTGATGATTCTTTGTCTAAATTTCAGAAGAAAAGTTTGTTCTTGTTTTGCTACAATTTTCATTTTTCTTTTTTAAGGCTTTAATGGGCAAGAGAATAAGAATTGCAAGAAGGAATGCCAAGCGATCCATTCAAAAGGGGGAGAAAGGAAATTTGTAGATCAGATGCAACCAAAGAGTGATGAAACAAAGCAATCACAATGTGGAATTAAATAAGGTTTTCTTCTGGTCAGTTGGCTTTCTAACCATAGAGTGATCAATAAAACAGAAAGACCATTTAAATCCATGGAGTGTGGAAAGACATTGAATAAATCCAATCATCACTTTTTTCATAAAAAGACACATTCAGAAGAGAAACGACTTACCTGTATGGAATGTGGAAAGACCCTCTGTAATAATAACTCTCTTATAATTCATCAAAAGAATCACACAGGAGAACGACCGTATCAATGCATGGAGTGTGGAAAGACCTTTGTATGGAATTCTGCTCTTACCTCCCATAAAAGGATCCACACAGGAGAGAAACCATATCAATGCCTGGAGTGTGGAAAGAGATTCACTCGTAGTAATGTTCTTAATTTCCACAAGAGGAGCCACACAGAAGAGAAGTCGTACAAATGTGTGCAATGTAGAGAGGGCTTTAGAAAGAGTTGTGATCTCACTTCCCATAAAAGGTTCCACACAGGAGAGAAACCCTATCAATGCATGGAGTGAGGAAAGAGCTTTGCAAGGAGTAACATTCTTACTTGCCATAAAAGCATCCACACACAGGAGAAACCATATAAATAAAGGAAGTGTGGGAGGAGCTTCAATAGAAATCCAGATAGTCCTCGGTGTATTACTGCAATTGAGCCCAAAATTTCTGTTTGTAAGTGAGGCAATTATTAAATGCTTTGTGGTTCTACCTTTTCCATCCTTGCTTGTCTGAGGAAGGCTCAAGTGAGAGGTCTGATTTCTGTTTCCAGATTGTTGGCTGTTGCTTGCAAAGTCTTGCAGTTTGTGAGAGCTAACTTTAGCATCTAAAATTTGTTTTCATACACTGTACTAACGTAATAAGCCTGTTGAGTCCAAACCGATCCAACTACTGTCACCAGTTTGTCATGGGTTCTTTTAAAACCAGGGGTGTCCGACACTCGGGCCGTGGCCTGTTTGGAAGTGGGTGCGAAAGTAATTGGTGAGCGTGTGTGTGCATAGCTCCACTTGCATGTGGAAGTTCTTTCTCTGTTTTCTTTCATTTCTTTTCATTATATATAATACAACAGTAGTCCCCACCGTTTCCGGCTTGGTGGCCCGGAGTGGAGGGGGAAGAGGGAATGGCAAAAATGTTAAAATTGACTTTTCTTTTCTACTCCTGTACCCTTATGGAATTTTAAGTGAAGTTATACTCTTGGTAAAATAATGTCCCAGGAGTTTCTTTTGTTGTCTTAATCAATGGGACTGTTGACACAATCATGAGCTAGTGATTGAGAGTCTCCATAGATACACACAGGTGTATAACTCCTTGATAAAACTTCCAGAGAAGAAAAAGATTTTACTCCATGAATATACATTGGAAGGATTAAATTTGAGGAGTTAACTGGAATTAGGATAGCTTTTCCTTTGCTTGGTATGTGTAACTGAAAAAAAAAGTTTAATTTGAAAATGTAATTTTTACATACATCTATCTGTCTGTCTGTCTGTCTATCTATCTGCTTAAGTAATTCTTTTTTTCCAATTTTAAAAATCTTTATTGAACATATTTTTACAATTAAAAACACATTTCCACCTATTACAGCATGTTCATAACTGTTCACTCACAATGACGTATTTCTAAATGTGTAGATTATTACTAAGTACTGTTACAGTTTTAAAGCATATATTCACATATTTATTTACATAATTTACATGGTTATACACAGTGTTATTTTATCTTACCATCACTCCTACCTTTCTTTCATCCATCTACTTTATGTCTACCTTCTAACCACTGATACTACTGTATAAATTCCAAACCTCGTGGTATTCTGTTTCCTCTTTCAATTCCATCGATAACCTATCCATCTCTGCACATTCTAAAACCTTTTTGATTATCACAGTGTCAGGAGTATTATCACATTTCCAGTTCTGGGCATAGGCAATTCTTGCCACAGTTGTTATATGAAGTATGATATATTGAAATTCTTTGCCAATTTTATCTCTTAGTATACCCAATAGAAATATCTTGTTTCAATTCAATCTTTTGTTTTGTAATTTCTTCTAGCCAATTCTTAATTTCGAGCCAACATTTCTTAGCTTTAGGGCATATCCACCACATATGGAAAAAAGTTCCCTCTTCATGATCACACTTCCAACAATTTGCTGATCTGTTAGGGAACATTTTAGCCAACCTTGCCGGAGGTACGCACCAGCAATAGAACATTTTATACAAGTTCTCTTTATAGGCTGCTGATAATGTTAATTTGTAATTTATTTCACATAATTTTTCCCAATCTTCCAAATCAATGCTATAGCCAAAGTTTTTTGCCCAAATTATCATGGTCTCCCTGACTTTCTTCTTCCATTCGAAATCTTAAGAAATAGTTACACATTTTAGTAATCATTTTTTCCTCTGTCCCCTGTAATATTTTCTCTAATTCCTGTTGATCTTTGTATATCCCATATTGTTCTATATCTTTCTTATACCTTGTTTGGATTTGTAGATATGGCCACCAATCTCTTTATTCCTTGTACCTTTAATTCTTGGTTTGATTTTAATTCTCCTTGCTCATCTAACAGTTCTTCATATCTAACTATTTTATTTAAGTCTATCACATTAGGATATACCATTGCCTCCATAGTTGATAACCACATTGGAATTTTCATATAATGATTTCTCTTGATTTTCTCCCAAACATCTAACAAGGCGTCCCTAACTTGGTATCTCTGAAAGAATGAATGCAATTTATTTTTCCTATTCCAAATAAATGTGTGCAATTGAATCTGCAAGTTGTGTCCCTCTATTGTTAACACTCTTATTTAAATTTACCCAATCCTTAAGCCACATCACAGCCTGATAATAAAGTTCCCAATCTGGGAGACCAAACTCTCCCTTGCTTCTACTATTTTGCAAAAGTTTCAATTTTATTTGGGCTTTCTTCCCTAGCCAAATAAATTTTATTATTGTTTTGTTTAGTTCTTTAAAAAAAATCCCCAATTTTATTGGAATTATTTGGAAAAGAAACAGCATTTTAGGCAGAATGTTCATTTTAATGGTGGCAGTTCTTGATAGTGACAGCTGTAGTTTCTCCCAATTGTCCAAATCTTTTTGTATTTGTTGTAATAGCTTGTCATAGTTGTCTCCTTTTATGGATGAACACTGCCATCAGCCATACTCCCAGATATTTCACTTTTTTAGCCATCTGAATTCCCAATTTCTCTTCTAATTCCTCCTTCTGTCTCACAATGAGATTTTTAGTTAATATCTTTGTTTTAACTTTGTTTATTTTCAGTCGAGCAATTGTTTCCTGTTTCTAGGGAATCCTCTATAATAAACACCATATCATCTGCGAATGCTTGTGTTTTGTATGCTTCCTTTTTGGTTTTCAGACCTCTTACTTCCTGTTTTTGCCTAATTTGTGTTGTTAATATTTCTGCCAATAGAATAAACAAAAGTGGAGATAGTGGGCATCCATGTCTTACTCTTGAGTCTATGGGGAACGCAATGCTTGTAGAGTGAGATTTATCCAGGCTCTTCTAGCCTTTGCTGCTCACAGCTTCCAAAGTTTTCCCAGTCTCCAAATATACATGCGCACACACACAAACTGGGGGGGGAGGGCTGCTGTCTAATGCAGTGTCTATGTATTAACCAGTGTTATTCTGCTGTTATTCTCCTTGCTCTTAGAGTTGGAGCAACTTTTCTTTAGAGAAAAGAGTTTGGGGGGAGGGGTGCTGATCCATTAGAATCACTCGGTCTTTGCAAACCTGAATCGGTTAGCTTTTCAGCAGCTCGAATTCAAAAAATGGCATGTGGGAGAGGCGAAAGGAGAATTAAAATACAACAAGGCGTGTGGATTCTAAAGAAACAAACACTTGCTGTCTTGGGTGGTTTTGGAAGTTATGATTCTCCTCTCTTCTAGGAAAACAGCCCCCACTCTTTGTCAAGTAGGGCTATTAAAATAGGCAGAGCCAGCTTTTCACAAGAAAGGAAGGAGAAAATTACAGGCATGAGATACAGAGAAAAACCCAGAAACTAGCTAAGATCTTTTCCCATAGAAATCAAATAGATGGCAAGTAGAAAAAAACTTGTGAAAAGCAAATCAAAAGGCATGGCAGGAAGGAACCATGATAGCAAACAAGCAACTACAAAGGATCAGGACCATAAAACCAAGATCCCAGAAAAAGATCCCAATCTCAAAGAGACAGGAATTCAACTCAAACACAAATCAAAGACTTCAAAGAAAATCAAAGAACCTGAAGTGTATAAGAGAGTTCCTACTCACTTATTAGATTAATCCTAGGAACACTGTGAGATTTCTTTTTACCTGCTTTCCTATTAATAAATTGATTCTGACTTTCAACACAGCTGACCAAATCATTTTGCATTTCTCCCAGCTGGGAAATTTGAATCTACAAAAGGAAAGAACTTTGCCTATTCCTTAAAGGGCAAGGCTTCTTTTTTCCTTTCCTCAGTGGCTTTCTGAGTTTTTTTCTTTGCCAGGTGAAGAGCCATATAGGGGAGTGAGGGGGACTTTCAGAAACTCTCAGTTAAGTAAGTTGCATGAGCTGCTATTTCTTCTCCCCTCCCTGCCCCCATTTCCCTTCTGGGAAACTTTTCTATGGTGGATTTTTGACTTTTCTCAATTTGCTTGCTGGGGTGGGGGGGAGGCATCCATTCTCCTCTAGATTCTGCCTTTTCTCTTTGGCTTACAGTTCCCAGAGTTTTCCCAGTCTCCTAATATGCCCGTGCACACGCACACACATGGGAGGGGGAGGCTGCCCAATGCAGTTTCTCTGTATTAATTGGTGTTATTCTGCTGTTATTCTCCTCGCTCTTGGAGTAACTTGTGCACACTACCATTTCTTCACCCCTCCTTGCCCCCATTTCACGTTGCCTTTGATCACAAAGCAGATCTTAATGATAAACCACCCTTTTGTAACTTACCAACTGTATGCCAAATCGCCCCCCAGGGGAACCACAAATCAAATCCCAGCCACCACCTCAGGCTTAATGGGTTAGGGTTATAAGGAACTGGGTCGAGTTAGTACTGCCACTTGTGGGAGGTGGCCAAAGAGGCATGCTGATATGGGATGCAGCCAGCACTCATCGTGGTAAAGATATGAAGCGTTTTCTTGCACATAGAAGAGTGGATCAAATTATTCCTGCAGGAATGATGGCACATCTGCAAAACCTAGACATTGCAGTAAACAAACCAAGGACCATCTGCAGGTACAAATCAATGACTACATTGAGAATCACATGGAGAGAAACCAACGTGAAAACTTCGTGAAGCCAGCCTGGCAGAGGTTGTGAGTTGGGTATGGGGTACCACCACTGACACCTGTGTTGCCAATACACTACGAACAGGATGCATGGATGAGATGCTCGTTTAAGGAGATCTCTATTGCTAGACATCAGCTATTGGCACCAATTCTTTTACAGGCAATGGAATCGAGAGATTCTAGCCGGAATTCAGGATTTGGAGAGTTATGACGATGTTCCAGAAGAAGATGAATAACTGAATAAATTGTTGCTGTATTTGAATAAATTGTGGGTTTTGAATAAATGGGTTGGTTGGTTTATTTATTTATTTTTAATAAAATGATGGATTTTTAATAAATTGGGGTGTTGCTTTGTGGTTCCCCTGGGGGGGTGGCTGGGATTTGGCGTACAGTTGATAACTTACAAAAGGGTTGTTTATCATTAAGATCTGCTTTGTGATCAAAGGCAACGTGAAAGGGCAGGGAGGGGAGAAGAAATAGTAGCTCCTGCAACTTACTTAACTGAGACTCCTCCCTCACTCCCCCATATGGCTCCTCACCTGGCTGCAGAAAAAAAAAAACACCTCAGAAAGCCACCCAAGACAGCAAGCGTTTGTTTATTTAGAATCCACACCCCTTGTATTTTAATTCTCCTTTCTCCAATCCCACCTGCTGTTTTTGAAATCAGGCCACTGAAAAGCTAACCGATTCAGGTTTGCAAAGACCAGGTGATTCCAATGGATCCTTCCATTCCCCCAATCTCTTTCTCTAAAGAAAAGTTGTTCCAACTCTAAGAGCAAGGAGAATAACAGCAGAATAATACTGATTAATTCATGGACACTGCATTTGACAGCAGGCCCCCTCCCCAGTGTGTGTGTGTGCTTGTGTGCGTGCATATTCAGAGACTAGGAAAACTGGAAGCTGTGAACCAAAGAAAAAGCAGAGGCAAGAGGAGAATGGACGCCTCTGAAAAGTGAAAAGTTGACGTGTTCAAAAGTGCCTACCCCCTTTTTTTTTTTCTTATTTGCTTTTCTTGTGTGTGAGAAAGAAAGTGGGGGTGGTGGCGGGGGGAGGCTTTGGATGAGCGACGACTGTGGCAGGGAAAGTAAGGATCAAAAACAGCGGCACAGTGGCCAGGCTTTCCAGAGTGGACAATGGCAGGCTATAGGTAGGCAAGCAAGGGTGCACATGGTGTGCTCCTAACAGCCGCTAAAGAGCGGCCCGATGGAGAGGCAAGGGTACAGGAAGGGGGAATTAAATTACTCTTCGAAAAGACTGCCTAGCTGTTTTTTTGGGGGGGTCAAAAAAAAATAAGGCCCATCCTTATTTTCTGAGAAACAGTAGTTTTTTTTTCTATTTGATCTGTCCTGACTTCCCTCTTTTTTATTTTCTGTTCGTTCCTAGCCATCGCCTCCTTATCAGCAGAAATCTCGGTTTTTTAAACCTTTGCTCCGCTTCCACTGCTAGATTGTCATTTTTCACTCACTGGAGGCTTACTTGTCAATCAAAGTTGTAGGTCGTTAAATCTCTGGGAAATCAGTACCTTTCTTTGTTGATTTTCACCATGACTGCACACTGCGTCTCCCTTTTTTTCTTCCTCCATTTGTTTAGACCGTCATGCCTCTGGAACCAACCATGGGGCTGGTCTCTTCCTTGCCAGTTTTAAGGGTTTTTCTCTTGCTGCACGCAAACCTCTGAGTTTCCCCTTTACTTTGCTGACCTCTCCAGGGTCCAACTTTGCTTTTTCAAGCACCCAGACTTGGAAATTTGGAAATTCAGAACAGAACCCCATTCCTGTGTCTGCATCACCATGACGTCATCTCTGGAACTGCTTAAGTAATTCTTAAAGTATTTCTTTAAACTGGTACAATCTTTTTTTAACATTTTCTTCATTAATTCTCATTATTTTCAATAATATTTGCCTACTAATTTACCTCCTGCTTAAGTAATTCTTAAAGTAGGCAAATATTATTGAAAATGTATTTGGGAGTACCTGTATGAAGAGAATGTTAAAAAACGGCTGTTCCAGTTTAAAGAAAAAAACTACTAAAAGGATGTTTATAAAAGATTATATAAATATATATTTATTTATTTAAGTTTTCACGGGTACTTACATGTGTGCTGTTCAGCTTCCTTTGGGTATTATCCCACGTCATTGTAGTGCTTTT
>BHFT01020088.1:0-47644 GCA_004320025.1 Laticauda laticaudata | reverse complement strand
GAGCATTTGCACCAAGACAAATTCCTTGTGTGTCCAATCACACTTGGCCAATAAAGGATTCTATTCTATTCTGTTCCGTTCTGTTCTATTCTGGTTTTTATTCTGTATTGTATTGTATTGTATTCTCTTCTATTCTGTTCAAATCTTTCGTGGATTTCACAGGCCTCAAGTTTTGGGTATATAATTTGCTTCCCATAATTAAGCTTGCCCTTCTTTCCTTCCTTTCCTTCCTTCCTTCCTTCTACCTGGCTCAACACTGTGAGAGAGATTGTGAGAGAGATGTCTTAGAGGACCACTGTATGAGTATAAGCCAACAATCTGTTGCAGCTGCCAAGAAACCAATGCATTGCTGGGTTTTATCAACAGGATAGCATTGTGTAACCATGATTTGCAATGTACTTTGCCATTTTCAGGCAGAAAATGTCAAAAATTGCCCATTGGTCATGACAGATTCTCTTAATGATCATGCAGTTTGCTTTATGACCATGGTGACTTGCTGACAATCATAAAATCAAATCATATCACGTGGTGATCTATTTGACAATTGCAATGATTTATGACCAAAATTCCAGGGTTATTTGTAGCCATAAATTGGGGACTGCTTCAGTAACATAATCTTGCAAGTCTGAATGTGCTTCTCCTTTCCTTACTTTATCTTTGTGTGAATTAGGGAGCTGCTAATCCATAATCCATTTATTTTTAAATAACTCTCCCCTTTCTTTCAGATTTCTACAGAAAAGCACATTTCCTGCTGTTTCAGCTCTACTTTTTAATGGTCAAGTTTTAGTTCCAGTCTCAGTGCAGTAAGTTCAGTAGTTCAGCATTTGAGCTTTTGATTAACCAAAAACTTAGAAAGCTTGAGGAAAGCATAATCTCTTAAGTGGAAAGTGGTAATTGGAAAAAAAGTGGCGATGTTAGTAGCTTCCAGTTAAATCTATGGTAGATATAGATATATAGAACTAGAGAGAAATTTCCTGACAGTTAGAACAATTAATCAGTGGAACGACTTGCCTTCAACACTACAATTTGTAAATGCTCCAATACTGCAGGTTTTTAAGAAGAGATTGAATAACCATTTGTCTGAAATGGTATCGGGTTTCCTGCCAAAGCAGGGGGTTGGACTAGAAGACCCCCAAGTTCCCTTCCAACTCTCATATTCTGTTCTGTTCCTATTCTATTAAGGTGAACTGAAATGCAGGAGCTGGTCATAATTTATTAAATGAAGTTGTGTAGGCTTGCCCTATGTGCAGATCAGCCTGAATGTACTTCTGCTGGGCCGAGCTCATAGGCGGAAATATGCCCATCACTTTATCATTTGGTTTCTGAAGCCACAATGTAGGTTTAAGGTAAGCTTAGGACTTTTTCCATTGATCTCTTTTATTCTGCCTCCATAAAAGAAATTGTGAAGGTATTGTGATTGATTTTTTTTTGGGGGGGGGGTTTCCCCATCCCAAATAGGTAGTCATTAAGGAATTGAGAGAGGGAAGGCAGCAAAATACAACTCAAACACACTTCTCTCTTTTAATTAGGCATTTAGCAGGGCAATGTTTGAAAGCAATTAATGGAGAAAAACATTTTTAGTCCTGTTTTATACTCTAAACCTCCCAACAACAACAGAAAAAAATGGAGTGATTATGTACATTCCAAAAAGCTGTTTGTCCTTTTCAGTTTTTTCCCATGTCTCCATTTTATTCATGGCATTCAGGACTCCAGAATTGCAGCCATGCCAATTATCTCTCTTGTGTAGAAAGCCAGTATAGGCTTATTTCGTGTCGGTGCTCCCCTCCTTCATTTTCTGCCTGTTCTGCATCCTTCCTCAATGCTTCTTATTCTGTGGAAAAAGAGAGGGGAGGGCATCAGAAGATCTTTAACAAATATGTGGAGAGCTCGGAGTGGTATTTGGGTACCTGTGAAGAGGGCCCTTGAAGCAGCTTAAGGCATAATGGAATATGGCAGCGAGCAATGCTTTATTTTGTCCACATGGTTTATTTCACACGCACCCAGGCGACGGGTGAATGGAGGATTAACCCACGTTTTCACCTTGGTGAAAGGGATGATTTGCAGCAAACAAATAGGACAACGCTCTGGAATATGAAATTGAAGATTCTCCCATCCCCTTTTGCATGGTCTTAAGTCGTTTCCAAACTTAATTAGGGATTGAATGGGATTGCTTGGGGCATGTAAGTGACATCTGCAGAGAGGTTGTGTGACACATGATGATGTTAAATCTTTTAACTTTACATGTAGCATCTACATCTACTTGGTGCATGAATCAGCAGGATCATCTACACACACACACACACACACACACACACACACACACAAACATGTTTATATGGCTGCACATTCACTCTTAGTGACTCTGGGTTGCTGCAAACAATAAAAAAAACCTGCAATATAAAAAGAATAAACAAAAACTTATTGAGAGTTGAAAAATGTGAAGATTTAATTATCTGCTCGCTCTCTGTCTCTGTCTATCTCTCTTTTTCTCCTTCTCACTCTCTTTCTCCCTTATCTATATCTATCTATCTATCTATCTATCTATCTATCTATCTATCTATCTATCTATCTATCTATCTATCTATCTGTCTATCTACTTACCTACCTACTTACCTATCTCTGTGTAGTGCCTTCAAGTCAGTTTTTGACCTGAAAATGTCCCCACAGTTTTCTTGGCAGGATTTTGGAAGTTGTTACCCTTACCTCCTTTCTAGGAGCCGAGAGAGAATGACTGGCCTAAACTTATCCCTCTGACTTTGTGCCTAAGGTAGAACTGGAACTGACACAGCCAGACCCCGGTTTATAAGCAGTACATCAAACTGATTGTCTACTCTGCTCTAATATTCTTGATAGTTCATAATAATATAATGAAATAAGCCATGTTAAATTATCATTGCATAAACATACAACCATAAGACCAAAGTTACAATCATCCATCCTAGGCATAAATCACTGTATTCTCTCTGAAATACCTTCCTTAATTTCTAGAACACTAAAACTATGGAGGTAAATCTCATTTCCAGAAACTTTTCCAATGTACAGCTGCTGAAAGGCAGCTCCTACATGCATCTACATAGTTGAAACATAGATATAATTAGAAATAGAGATATTTCTGTTTTGCTCCCTCTTTCTTAACATTGAGTGTGTAGTTGGAAGTTCATTGAAGATGGTGATGTTATCCATTCAGTCATGTGAACAAGGAGAGATTTAACCTGAAAATAAGGAGAAACTTTCTGACAGTGAGAACAATCAACCAATGGAACAGCTTTCCCTCAGAAGTTGTGGGAGCGCCNGAGATTGGACTGCCATTTGTCAGAAATGGTGTAGGGTCTCCTGCTTGGGTGGGGGGTTGGACTAGATGATCTACAAGGTTCCTTCCGTTATCTGTTATGTCCAACCCTTCATGATTCTATGGGCCAGGTCTTCCAATTTTGTGCTGCTCTTTTGAGTTGTTTTATACTGTGGCTGATGTGAGCTTTGAAGGTATCCAACCATTGTGTTCTTTGATGGCCTAGCTTCCTTTTACTGCAAACTCTTCCAAACATAATTTGCTTTCTCCAGTGAATTCCCCTGCATGACATGTCCAAAATAAGTGAAACACAGTTGTGTGATTTTGCCTTTTAGTGATATATCAGATGTTATGCGCTCCATTACTTGTTTGTTAGTCACTTTTGCTGTCCAAGGTATATGCAGGAGCCTTCTCCAACACCACACAGCTCAAGTAAGTTGATTTTTTTCCTTTCCTTGCTTTTTTAAAGTCCAACTTTCATGACCATAGGTAGCTATGGGAAACACAATAGAGTTGACTAAACCACAGTCATTAGGGACCTGTGCCAGAAAATTTGGGAAACCAATCCATGGTCACAGGATTGGAAACACTCAATCTTCATTCCACTGCTGAAAAAGAGTGAGTCTACTGTAAAGATTGCTGCAATTATCTCACAATTGCACTCATCCCTCACATCAGAAAGATTCTATCTAAAATTATGTAACCGTGTCTAGCACCAACCATCAAAAGGGAATTACTTGTTCAAATACAATATGGGAATCATCCACTTTTCCACAGAATACATGGAAGTATTGGTTTATAACAATTTATCTCAGGTAGGTCAGTTCTGGCAGGAAATGGCACACCTGGAAGTACTTTTCTCATAATGACCACCTCTTTGGATTGCACAAAGAACCTAATTAGAAGCCAATGCAAGTCTTGAAGGACAGCTGTCATGGCACCAAGTATTGCTGTAGTCTGGACTAAATGAAGCTTCTAGGTAGTCTTCAAGGACATCACCATTGAGACTGCACTATAGGGAGACTGCTAGGGAGTATAGCCAATGTACAGAGACATTAGCAAGACTGCAAGCCGAAGGAGAGGTTTCTATTCTGACCATTTCTGCTAGGTCAAACTTTTGCTATATTTGTTCTATCACAGCGTCTCAGCGTTCTTCTTTTTGCTGCTACCCACTTTGCAGATGAAGAAGAATTTTTTATTGGCCAGGTGTGATTGGACAGACAAGGAATTTGTCTTAGTGCAAATGCTCTCAGTGTCCAAGAAGGAAAAGATACATCCATCAAGTCAAGAATAATAAGGTACAATACTTAATAATAGTCATAGGGTACAATTTGTCATGACAAACCAACATCTGGTTTTTGATGCATTGATTATCTTTCATAACTTGTTGCCTTTTTGTCTTTCTTGACTTGTTCATTCTCTATCTCCCTATTCAGAGGGCCTGCTTCCAGAAATATCTGGGTAAAATAAAAAATGGTGGTTGCTATGGCAATGGCCAATTTGGATGAAGACGTAAGCTAAATCATAGCTGCAAAAAAACTTTGTCTACATCTACAATATACCCTGACTTCCATTTAATTCCCAATGCAGATAATTTAGTTAGTCTAGGCAATCTCCTATTCTCCAGAATATCTATATACTGTGTAATACACAGGATAAAACTTTTGGACTGGGCAGCATCAACTGTTTTTCAATGACCATCATACCAAGAATAATTGATGCAACCAACACCTAAATAAGCATTATTAATTGGATGGACAGGTCAGTTAATTTAATGAACTGTTAAGACAGTTAACTAAACTAACCATTTTGTTGTCAGTGCTGGCCTAGAAGCCGGGAGACTGTGAGTTCTAATCCTGCTTTAGGCATGAAAGCCAGCTGAGTAATTTCAGCTGGCTTTCTAATTATCTGCAAAATAATCAGCTCAACCCACCTCACAGGGTTGTTGCTGTGGAGGAATTTGAAAGAGGAAGGAGTATTAGGTGTGCTCACTGCTTTGATTTACTTAATGAAGTAATTAAGACTGGATAAAAATCAAATAAATAAACAAACTTGATTCAGAAAAACTCCTGTGATTGGTTTATTCTATTTCAAAAGGTTTTGCATGGCTGAATACAGAATTAGCATGCCAGGAGAAAGTGTAATAACCTAGCACAATTGTATTTATTTATTTATATTAAGAATTTTCAAATGATAAAAGGTGAATAAAAAAGAAAGAAAAACAAATGGCTTTCTACAATTATAATGCTAGGAATGCTTTGACCTGTCCAAACTCAATTGCTTTCATTTGAATGCATTTTTAATTGCAAATATTTATTCATAAAACTTTGCCTTTCAAAATGTTAGAGTTTCTATATGGTTTTTTTGAACACATATGTTATGAGAACATATGCATTAAAAAAACATATAGGAATTCTTAATGTTTCTTAAATTTTATTGGCATTAAGTTGAGCTTATTAAGAACCATTTGATAATCGTTTGGCAAACTATTTTGGCCACAAAAAAGGATCTAGATATCAAAAGTATTTTTGTGGGTTGCTCATATTTTCCTCTTCTGTCTTTTGAATATAAGTGCTCCTTGCTTGAGAACCACAATTGGACCCAATAACTCCATTGCTAAGCACCACAGTCACTAAGTAGGAAATCACATAACAGTAATGGCTTTGTGACCTCACTTCTTCTATCACTAAGTGAAATATCGTATGACCATGACGTACAATTTTACCACCATCTTCTTCATTAATCCTACTTACCGCTAGCCACATTATGAAGCATATAAATGTTGGTTACATGACTTGGGACATTGTGACAGTTGCAAATGAGAAAGCATTTATTTTTACTGTCTTAAAATCATTCACTAAACAAGGCAGTTAGTAAATGAGGACAATCTGTAGGGACAACAAATTTTGTCTTCTCAAAAACGGAGACCAGTAAAAAACTGGCCAAACTGAATTAGAAGATATCTTAGGAACTTCTTAAAGTTACTTTTAAGGAAAAATAAGTATTTTCTGGCACGCTTATATTAGTTTATATTTGCTGGGAGTATTATCTTCATTTATAATATTTTAGGGACTTGTTTCCCTTGTACCTTATATTAAGGTATGGCATTGGCAGGATATTGGCTGATTGGCATTCTGTGATTCTGAGTCCCCTAAGAAGCCCTTCTGGTATTTCTAACTTCTTCTTGTTGGCAATATTCCAGGGAAGCCATCTTGACAATTTCTTTAATACTAATTGAAAAGGCAGCTCTAAATGAGCAAGATATATTAATGCATAACCCTCACCTTTTAAGCCCATTTCTCACCAAAACTTGAAAGTATACTTTAAGCAAGGAGATGTCCTATAAAAACATTTTTATCGAAGTTGTGAGGGAGAATTAGGGTTAGATAGGGAAGAAAGTCGCATAACTCACTTTAGGGGATGGGGCAGGATGGGTGAAACCTAGTCTTCAGCATCTCTTTTGGTAGATATTAGGTGAAAATGAAGGTAAAGGTTCCCCTCACACATACGTGCTAATCCTTTCCAGCTCTAGGGAGCGGTAGTCATTTCCTTTACAAACCCGAAGAACCAGCTGTCCAAACGTCTCCATGGTCATGTGGCTGGCATGACTAAATGCTGAAGGAGCATGGAATGCTGTTACTTCCCACCAAGTAGTCCCTATTTTTCTACTTGCATTTTTATGTGCTTTCAAACTATTAGGTTGATAGAAGCTGGGACAAGTAACGGGAGCTCATTCCATTACATGGCACTAGGGATTCGAACTGCCGACTTTTCTGATTGACAAGCTCAGCATCTTTTCCACTGAGCCACTGCATCCTTCAGATATTAGGTAGAGGTTGCCATTTCTAGTTTCCACCAAATCGCATGGAATAATGCAGGTAGTCCTCAACATATGACCAAAATTGACCCCAAAATTTATGTTGCTAAATTAAGCAGTTGTTGAATTTTGCCCCATTTTATGACCGTTCTTGCCCCATTTTATGACCATTCCCACAGTTGTTAAATGAATCACTGCCATTGCTAAGTTAGCAACATGGTTTTTAAGTGAATCTGGCTTCCCCATTAATTTTGCTTGTCAAAAGTTCTCAAAAGATGATCACACGACCCTGGGACATTGAAAATATGAGTCAGTTGCCAGGCATCTGAATTTTGATTATGTGACCATGGGGATGTAGCAATGGTTGTACGTGGGAAAAACAGTCATAAGTCCATTTTTTCAGTGCCATTGTAATTTCAAATGCTCACTATATGAACTGTTGTAAGTCCAAGGCTATCTGTCCTGCTTTGTTGTGTAGTAACATTCTCATGAGGTAGGAAAGGTTTCTTGGAAATCTGGAGGTTGTTATACTGTTAATATCAAGCTCCTTAAACCATGTAAAGCAACAGAATAGAACAGTTTCCTCTCTGATACATAACCAACTTTGTTTTGGTTATTTAATTACCCCTTTTGGCCAACATTTTATATTTTAAATATAGGGTTATTCTTCTTTAACTGAAAATATAATTGTGTATTGCTGAATACATTTGGAGATCCTCAGCCATCCATGCCATGGTTGTCCCATAGATTTTTTTTCTACGAAGAGTTTCGCTTCTCATTCAAGAAGCTTCTTCAGCTTCTTGGATGAGAAGCAAAAAGTCTTCAAAGAAAAACCAGAAAGTCCAGTTGCCTCTTGAAAAAGCACCTTTGGAATAAATATGCATCGTTATTGTTACAGCTTGGTATAGTGATTAAGACACCAGGTTAGAAACTAGGAGCCTGTGATTTCTAGTTCTCCTTCAAGAGATAAAGGCAGCTGGATGTGCTTGGACAATCATTATCTCTAATCTCTAAGAAGGCAATGGGAAACCCCTTCCAAAATCATGCCAAGAAAACTGCTGGGAATAGCCTGCCAGAAATTAAGACTAATTTGACAATACACACAGACAAGCAATATATATATTGAAAAGTAAAATCCAGCCTCTACTTTGGGACAAGATAAAAGAGCTTACAACTTGAAGGGCTGAAACTGAAACCACTTACAAAAATGACAAACTCTTGAACAAACTAAAGAAATCAGAACATGACAAGAAAGCCTCCAACAACTCACAACAGCACCTGAAACAATTAGCATATAATGTTTCCAACAGAGAACTCACCAAAACAGAAGCAGATGTCCTAACCAAAGGATTCAATTATGCTATAGCACCCCAAAAAAATCCCCACAGAATCCAGCATATGTGCAGCAGAATGCAGCCAAACTAAATTAAATATAGATGAAGCTGACAGAATAAGACACCAAGTTACTAACATCCTATGCACAAGCAAACCACCCAAAAGCAGCTTGCACAAAGAAGAACTAAAAGTCCTGCAAGCCCTAAAAAAGGATAGCAGCATAATCATACTTCCAGCAGACAAAGGGAATGCCACAGTAGTAATGGATACGAAAAGACTACGAAAAAATTGAGAGACCTACTCCAAGACTCCACATACAAACCCATAAACACGGACATAACCACATATCTGGAAAAATAACCAAGAAGAAAATTATAACCAGCCACATGAGCAAAGAGATCAACAGACGATCATCCAAGAGAAAAATCTTCCAGATGCCCTAAACTATACGGCCCTCCAAAATATACACAAAGAAGGCATACCTCTCAGACCCATATAGTCAGCTCCAGAGAAAGCACCACTACAAAACCTAGCTAAACATTAACAAAGCAGCTCCAGCCCCATGCTGAAGCAGCAGATTCACATGTAACAAAATTCATACCACTTCTTGGAAATGATCAAAGATCTACACGTGGAACAAAGAGCTGCTTGTAAGTTTGCGCATGGTTTCACTATTCACTGAAGTCCCGTATAAAAAAAACTCTTGAAATCATCAAAAATAAATACCAACCAGCTAAACACCTCATGGAACTAGCAGAACACTGCTTAACCAACACATATTTCATATACAAAGGACAAATATACACAAAAATAGAGAGAGCAGGATCACCACTGCCACCGTCATTGCAAACCTGTTCATGGAAGAATTCGAATCCAGAGTCCTGGCTTCCTAATGGATAGCAGCTGTCCTTTCACACGAAGCCAAGCTGCACTGAAAGCCTCCAACAAGGAACAGAGTGTTGCCAGCCAATCAAAGCCACAAAACAGACAGAAGAAACCAGAAACACCACAATCAATCAAACTCAAGTCCAGTGAACACAGACCTAGACTCCCAGCCAATCAGAATAGGCCAGCCTCGAATTTGAAACCAGAGGTTGTAAGGCCCACATCCATACGGAAGCCGATGATATGGCAGATGAGATTCTGCTGAAACGTTGCTACAACTTTAACAGCACTACAATGACATGGGATAATACCCGAGGGAAGCTGAACAGCATACATGTAAGTTCCCGCGAAAGCTTAAAAAAACATATATATATATTTCTGACAAATGGCACTCCAATCTCTTCTTGAAAGTCTCAAGTGATGGTGCTCCCTCAACGTCCGAGGCCAAGGTGTTCCATTGGTTGATTGTTCTCACTGTCAGAAAGTTTCTCCTGATTTTCAGGTTGAATCTCTCCTGGATCCGTTTCCATCCATTATTCCTTGTCTGGCCTACAGGCACTTTAGAAAATTGCTTGACCCCTTCTTCTCTGTGGCAGCCCCTCAAATATTGGAAGACCGCTATCATGTCTCCCCTGGTCCTTCTCTTTACCAGACTAGCCAAGCCCAGTTCCTGTAATCATTCGTTGTGTGTTTAGCCTCCAGTCCCCTAATCATCCTGGTTGCTCTTCTCTGTACATTTGTCTGGAGTCTCAACATCTTTTTTATAATGTGGTGTCCAAAACTGGATGCAGTAATCTAGATGTGGTCTTACTGGGGCTTTATAGAGTGGTATTAGTACCTCACTTGATATAAATAATAACATAAATGACATAAATAACACAAATAAAGGATACTGATAGTTCTTAGGATTTGAATTTCTGTTGCTTAAGAAATGTGCTCATAAATCACAATGTCAAGCACCTATACCACTGAACGATGACAATTCCAACAGTCCGTGTTCCCACCTGTCATTAGGTGAGGACCCATTCTGATCCAAGACATTCCTGCTTGTTCTCTCCCAACCCTGAGTAAAATAAGGCATTACTTCTTCTTGAACTCCCCCTACCATAGATACCTTTTATATTCTCTGGATCTGACCAAACACGGCAGAATATTCTAATGAAGAAGCATGATGTCATGGTTCTTAGCCAGGTTTTCACACTCAAGATGTTTTAACACACTCTAGATGTGTTAAACTTTCTCCCAGGATTCCAAACAGAAAGCAAACCCAGTAGGGAATTCTGGGAGTTAAAGTCCATGCATTTTAAAGTTGCCATGTTTGAAAAATACTGGTTTATACCGTACATCAAACTAGTCTTATTTTACTTTGAATCATATTTGCCTTCTCCAATTTTTTTTAGTTTAACTATTAATCTTCTCATCACTCCTTATCACCCATCCCCTCCCACATGTGACTGCATGACTGTAACTTTGTCGCTTGTATCCTTACGATCTATATTGAGTGTTTCCTAGTGTGATTTGATTGCTGATTGTACCCTATAACTATTGTTAAGTGTTGTACCTGATGATTCTTGACTCTTGATGAATGTATCTTTTCTTTTATGTATACTGAGACCATTTGCACCAAGTCAAATTCCTTGTATGTCCATCACACTTGGCCAATAAAGAATTCTATTCTATTCTATTCTATTCTATTCTATTCTATCTCTGTTCTATCTCTATTCTATTCTATCTCTGTTCTATCTCTGTTCTATCTCTATTCTATTCTATTCTATCCTATTCTATTCTATTCTATTCTATTCTATTCTATTCTAGCAAACAAGTTGTTAAATTTTCCTAGATGCTAGAATTAAATAATCTATATATTATTTCTATTCTGCCTGAACAAGTTGATAACCTGCTTATCCAGATGGAGTTGGAAGGAAGACCAGGAGTGTACACTATTGGGATTGGGGTTTTCATATGAAGGCAACACCTATCTAAAAACAGTGGGAAAAATGTTGGATTTTTGTTAAGCTCCACTTAAATTGAGAGCCCTGAGACTTCAAATGCTTAATGATACATTTAAATTCTATTGCTTCCTTTTTAGTGGAACATGATGTTTGTAACTGAGTTTTTTGGGGGGAAACTTTCTATTTTAACGAGTGTGTATATTTATGTACACATGAATTATATACTAGTAGAGTAGGACTGGACACAAAATCACATTACATTAACCCAATGCTAACCGGTGAATTTAGGCTACAAGCATGTAATGGCTTTTACTAAAAAATGTTTCATGATCTGAATATTACATCACTATATCATTAGTATTAAAAAAGGACTGGATGAAAGCTTAGATAAAGAAAAATTATCTCTAAGCAGTCATACTTTCACCAGTCAGGGATATTAATCTTTTTCTCCTTGGCTGAACAAAGCAGTCGGATCAAATTTTCTAACCTTTTATTGTCAAGAAATACTGTCCAGCTAATGGGAAATCTTTATATAGAAGGTTTTTTTTCCCCTGTCAGGTTTACATCGTTGAATTTCTCAAGGGCTTAAATTTAATTCAAGTTAGGGCAATTTCTGAATTTCTGATATTGAAGTAATGAGAAAGATCAATATTATTTAAAATATTGACGGGAAGGAGTATCACAGGCTCCATAAAAGACTGATAAGTGCTTGCTGATATTACTGTGGTTTGATCTCTCTGTCTCTTTCTCTCTCTCTCTCTCTCTCTCTCTCTCCCTCTCCCCCTCCCTCCTTCTCTCTCTCTCCACTTTGTCAAACTGTTACAGCTTTTAAAGAGACTCATTGGCATATCACATTGATTAATTACTTTGATATTTTTCATTTTGAAGGGCTAACACGATGAATTATCACCTAAATTAGTTGCTGCCTATTTTAAAAACAGATAGGAATTTTAAAAGAGTTATACAAGCTAAATTGTTTGGAGAGCTCTAAAATTATCTTTTTGTTGTAGCCATCTGCACTGTTGAATCAGCTGCTGAATTTCTGGCTCGGAGCTAACTTCTCTTGGAAGCCAACCTGCCAATGACATCAGCTGACAAAAGCTGCACCATGACATCATGATACCTGGGGAAACAAGAAGCTCCTACTGAACCAGCTCAAAGCAAAAATGCAAGTCTCAACTGTTCTCACTATTTCAAGGTGGCATTGAAAAGGAAGGTAGAGGTAGTCTTCAACTTATAATCACTTGTTTAGTGACTGGGCTTCGTTGAGATGCTAAAATACAAGCCAGAGAGCTAAGGCAACTTGCTATCTTTTATTCTCATGAAAACAAACATACACGTAGTCCTTAACATACAATTGAGTGTCTATTGACCACTGAAGTTACGACAGCACTGAAAATAGTGACATGACTGTTTTTCACACAATTATTGCAGCCTTCTTATAACACATGATCAAAATTAAGCTGTTTGGCAACCAATTCATATTTATGACGGTTGCAGTGTCCTGGGGTCATCTGACCCATCTTGTGACCTTTGGACAAGCAAAGTCAATGGGAAGGCCAGGTTCACTTAACAACGGTGTTCCTGACTTAACAATTGCAGTGATTCACTTAACAACTGTGGCAAGAAAGGTTGTAAAATGGGGCAAAGCTCAGTGGTGAGTTAAGGGCAGGAGGCCAATATGTGGAAGACCACATATTTTCTACCACTGAGTTGTGGAAAGTTGTCCCAAAGGCTGTTAAATTGGACAAAGTTGCAATAATATGGGAGTGGGAGAGCTCACTTTGCACAATTCACTAACACCATTAGAACCAGAAGTTCTCCAGATATTTTGAGATCACCCTTTTCAGCAATGTTAGCCTGCATAGCCCTTGGTAAGGGTTGCTAGGCAATGCTACCAGGAATAATGCACAATTGGCCATTTCATAAATAAGTGAATGAGCTATCAAATAATTATACATAGTTTTGGTGCTGGTTTGCTCTAATTCATCAGTATCCAGCCACTGTCTGTTAGTAAATGAAATGAAGTTGTATTCTTCCAGGCCTTAATGGGGACAATCATCAATCAGACACCAGTACAGTTAAGGTGAGAAAGCCCTTGGAAAATTAAAGTGGTTTGTTGTTTCCTACTTGTACTTGGAG
This sequence comes from Laticauda laticaudata, assembly GCA_004320025.1. Taxonomy (NCBI): domain Eukaryota; kingdom Metazoa; phylum Chordata; class Lepidosauria; order Squamata; family Elapidae; genus Laticauda; species Laticauda laticaudata. Next base: position 34,224 of record BHFT01020088.1, on the reverse strand, counting down.
TGAAAAATCAGTGCCTGCCTCTATAGCTCAGAGACGTATTGCATATGTTAAACTGGAGGTTAAAACACTAGAATTTGTGGTGCAGACTTGATCCACAGATCACATGCTGATCATGAATACTTTGGATTATTTAACTGAAGTTAAATAATTTAGTTTAATTTTAATTGCCTGTATGATTCAATAGAATCAAACCTAAGAGAAATGTTTGTGGCTTTTCTCCCTCATACCGCTCCCTTTCTTTGCCCCAGTCAGCATATTTGGCTAGGACAGCTTACAATAGAAAGATGCCCATCCCCCTGTAGCATTACAGGTCCCACGATCCTCTGGAGAAAGATCAGTATCTTCCTGGGTACATTTCTTGCAGTTGATATTCTACCGACCTGTTCAGCAAAGCAGTAATTGCTTATATGGCATTCTCTGTCTTGTTTGCTATTTCTGTTCTTCTGAAGATGAGGGTAACAATGCAAGAGGTCCAATGGTGGGATTCAAATTCTTAACTACTAGTTCTGTGGGCGTAGCTAGGTGGGCATGGCTAGGTGGCATGGCCATGTGACTGGGTGGGCATGACTTTTTTTACACCACCTCCTTTTTGGGGGGCCTCCTGGGCAGAGGTGGGATCTGTCCAGTGTAACTATTGGTTTGGTGATTTTACATTTTGTGCGCATGTATATTGTTGTCAGCTAGCTGCCTGGATTATCAGTGCTGTGCATGGGTGCGCAGTGGTTAGAAACGCCCTTTTTCCTGCTTTTTCAACTGCAGCTGTGGCATGCAAAGCAGATGTGGTTGAAAAGGCAGGAAATAAAGGTCAGGTAAGAGCCTGGGCAGGCAGGTGGGCCAAACAGCAGCAGGCATAGAACTGGTTCTATGTATGCTCTCTGTTTACTGCTCTTCAAAGCAACCAGTTCTACAGAAGTGGACAGAACCGGTAGAATCCCACCCCTGCTTCTGGGTCTCAGGCAAGCCTCCTAGGTGGGCGTTTTTGCTCCCAGAAGGCTTCCCTGGGGCTCAGGAAGGAAAAAAAACTGAGCACAAAGCACACACACCCCCCGCACTCCATTTTGGAGGCTCCTGGGCCTCAAGGAAGCCTCCTGTTTGAAGATGTAAGACAGCGAGGGGAATCCCAGCATAGCTGATCATAGGAACAGCTTATTGTCGAGAGGGGAACAAACCAGAAATACCTTAAGGAGTGACTGGGCAGGGAAGAATGCAGTCAGCAATGTCGGGCATGCATGCAATGTTGTGCTTATTCAATAAGGACTGACTGGGAAGGGAGGGGTGACCGGGTCAGGAGCATGATCAGCCAGAAGTTACTTCCAGTTGGGTGACCTATGCCAAATCCTTGTTACTGGTTCTCATGAACCATTGCGAACCAACTGAATACTACCACTGAAGAGCTCACAATTGCTTTGGGTTTCCACTTCTGTATGTTTAAGTCTCCAGATTCCAGGGTTCAGCTGGGGCCCGAACTCCCTAACCTGATGCTCTCCAGAAACATTGAAATCCCCAGCTCATTCAGAGTTCCCATTTAGATCAGCCAACACATTTAGAGGCGGCCAAATTTTTAGGAAGCAGAACTAATGATTCTCTAAAACCAGACATCAGAATTTGACGATGGCATTACTCTGCCTTCTCTGTTCACATTGTCCCCTCAGCTCATATCCTGTTTCAGAAGTGTCATCACTTTCATACATTCGGATGAAGCTGGTAATTCAGCCTTGGCTTCAGTTCCTCTCATTACTAACTTTTGAAAGAATTATTAGACTCAACCATGGATGACCATATCCATTTCCTCCAGTTTCAGCTTTGCCCCTGGCACCAGTACAACTGTGGTGGCAGACATTGTCACTTCAGGGTAAAGTTGGATCAGGCTGGAATAAAAAAGTCAGGAGCTTTGTTTGAATCATATCCTAGTCTTCTGATTCATAGAATAAAATAGAATAGAATAGAATAGAAGAGAAGAGAAGAGAAGAGAAGAGAATATGAAAAGAAGAGAAGAAGAGAAGAGAAGAAGAGAAGAAGAGGATAGGATAGGATAAGAATAGAATAGAATAAAATTCTTTGTTGGCCAAATGTGATTGGACATAAAAGCAATTTGTCTTTGGTGCATATGCTCTCAGTGTACATTAAGAAAAAGTAAAATACAGTACATTCATCAATAATCATAAGATACAACACTCAGTGATAATCATAGGTTACTAATAAGCAATCAAATCATACTAGGAAACAAATAAAACTATATAAATTGTAAAGATACAAGCAACACGGTCATAGTCATTAGTGGGAAGAGATAGGTACTAAGAAGGATGAGAGGAATAATAGTAATACAGTCTTAGTATATAAATTGTCAGTGTTGTGGGAATTATTTGTTTAGCAGAGTGATGGCATTTGGGAAAAAACTGTCCTTGTGTCTCGTTGTACTAGTGTGCAGTGCCCTATATCGTTGTTTTGAGGGTAGAAGTTGAAACAATTTTATATCCAGGATGTGAGGGATCTGTAGATATTTTCACAGCCCCTTTTTTGACTTGTGCAGTGTACAGTTCCTTGATGGAAGGCAGGTTGGTAGCAATTGTTTTTTTCTGCAGCTCAAAGGATGCTTTCCTTTGCCAATGCTGCCATTAAGGGATGCCACATATTTACCCAGTCTTAGACATTGCAAGAAACATTGAAGATGCGCTCCTAGATCTGATGCCAAACAGAAAACCATATGGAAAGCTATAGCTGGGATGCTCAAATTGTACCCTAAGAGAGTAGGCAGCTCTCAGAGGCACCAAACCCCACCAAATTTCACTGATGAATAATAATATTCAATATGGCAGGAAGACCAAAGTAATAAATGCATGGGCAGCATTATAGTAACAATATTTAATTATTTTCATTAGTTTAACTTTTAGACAGGTCAGTGAGTCAGAATCTGATCATTGTTTGTCTTTGCTTCATTTACTTTTTGAAGTTGGCCTCTGGGATATCTAACAAACTGAATGTGTGTGGGGAAGGGGAGTGACATCACGTGCATGATGTCATCAATCCATGATGTCATCAGTGTATATACACTATCATGTAATTTGCATTTGCCAATTGCAATTGCCAAAGGTAGTTGGGGCAGTGGCATTATGACACAGGTGGCATCATTTTCATATTAGTGTATGCTCTACTGAATGTCCATGTAGTCAAGGACTAAATAGAACAGCTGGCCTGAAAAAGCTTGTGCTTTTTAAATGTATCACTGTTTTTCAACAGTAAAGGCCGAAGACAGGGCATTTATTGCTAATTTCTTGGTTTTCAACAGCTTCCAGTTTTATCACTGAATGTAGGATGACCCCCCCTCCCCAAAGCATCCATCAATATTTGGAGGGAGGAGGGAACTCTCCACTATACTACCATAAACAGCAATGCCACTGAAATCCTTCTCCATTCACAGACAATTATGTGCATGGATATTTCATCTCATGCTGAAAGGCAAGGCGTTAGAATGGCATTGGAATGCTTTTCTTTTATGAGTCTAATCGACCTTTTTTTGCCCCTTTACCTCAAATTCTTAATCAAAAACTTTATAAAAGGATTGATGCTATGTCGTGGAGTTTGAGAGTGGAAAAGAATAGATTGAAGAGGACCAATCTTTGTTGAAGACAAATTCTTCCCAATCTATACTAGAATTGAAAGCTTAAAAGTAGTCCTTGACTTATGACAATTCACATTTATCATGGCTATGGAAAGGATGTAATGGCTGTCATAAATGGTTGTGTTCCCCCTCCCCCATGGTTATGTGTCTGCATGTCAAGTGCTTGGCAACCAATCATGTTAATGATCAATTGTGGTGTTCCATGATCATGGAACTGATTTATGATATTTTGGGTTTTTGCCAATTTCTAGAAAAAAAACAAAAACATTTGAATGAATGGGTTTTGCACTTATGACTGCAGCATTTGTTGAACAACCACCACATAAAAGAATAATTCTGGTCACATGGGTGCCTTGATTTATGACTGTAACAGTTTATGACTGGATTTCCAATTCCAATTGTGGTTGTGAATTGAGGATTATGTACACTTAATAGGTGTAAGATGTACCTTTTCACCTAAGATACATAAAGTGTGTCTCAACCTTGAAGCTGACCTGACTATTTTGAGGCTTCAGGGCTGCCACAACTGGAGCTATGGGACAGGGAGTGGGGAATGGAGATAGCTGAGGCTTGTAGTCAAAACAAAATATTTTCTCTTGGGAACCAAGGAGATTCCAGCAGGTGCTTGGAAGGAGGCTGAGGTCTGACTGAGGACTGAGGACTGAGGTCACCTAGCAGCTGGACTGTATCCTGATTGGATGATGTGACTGATTGTTTTGAGAAAGTGAAAAACGTCTATTTTTAATTGGGTGAAAATTGCGGGAATGTTTAGAGTTGGTTTTCACTAGCCTGTGCCAATATGCCTCAGAGTTTTGTTTCCTGTGGGTATGTTACTGGGAACCCTGACAGTGTGACTATATGACTATATGACACACCTACCTGTCTATGGTTAAACTAACTATGGATAAAAAAACCTATCATGAAGCAGTGAATATGTCAAGACACAGGAAGTGCTGCAGGAAATATTTGTTTTTTTTATTTTTATTGGTTTTTAAAACAAACATAAACAAACAAAACATAGAAACATCAAGTCATCATCCATATATATACATACAGCGTGCCGGTTGGTTTTCAAATTGTTTTGTGCTTCCATTTCGTACAATTACTATTACATTGTATATAATCTCGTATTTTCAATCAAATATTTAAAAATACGATTAATATCATTATTAATCAATCATTTGACTATACTTTTATTCATTCAGTTTTATGAAATAATCATATTTTACTTAATTTGTTTTTATGACAGTTCATATTATCATCCCAAATCTATCTAGAATCATTTTGTAGATATAAGAAAAGAATACATCTTATATATTTATTATTTTCTAAAAGTCTACATATTTCATTACTATATTTTATTGTCTAACCATTGATAGAATAGATCCCAAATTTTATAAAATTGTTTATCAATCTTGTTTTCTAATTTCAAATGTCAGTCTCCTCATTTCAGCATATTCCAATATTTTCTAATGATTTTCTTCCTGTGATGGTGCTTTCTCATTTTTTCCAGTTTTAGCAAATACAATCCTAGCCTCTGTTAATACATTTACAATCAGGTACTTTAAGTCTTTACTTATATATTTCAGGGAAAATTCTCATAAAAATATCTCTGATTTCAAAGCTATATGTTTTTTTTATCTTTTTTCGAACCATGTGTGGATTTTAGTCCAGTATTTTTTAGCGTCCACACAAGTCCACCATATATTGGTAACATGAGCTAGGTATCTGTTGACATTTCCAACATTTTTTGGATTTATTGTTGAACATTCTTGCTATTCTTATCGGAGGAAAAATGCCACCTGTAAAACATCTTATACAAATTTTCTTTATATGGCTGTTGACATTGTCATTTTATAATTTTTGAGAGCACAATTTTTGCCATTTCTCTAAATCAAATCCCATGTTCAAAATTCTTCTCCCAAGCAATCATAGTTTCTTTAACCTGTTCTTCTAGTTTAATTTCTAATAAATATCCATACAGTTTTTTAATCATCTTTTCATCAGTACCTATCAAAATCTTATCTAAGTCAATCCGTTTATCATAGAAACCTTCTGTTTTAGAATCTTTATCATACCTTGAATGTATTTGCGCAATGAAAACCAATTCATCTTTATACCTTTCCTCTAGCTTTTGAAAATATTTAAGTTCACCCTTTTTCATTCAATATTTCACCATATCTAACTGTTTGTTCCTTTTGTATATTATAGGATAAGAAAATGCTTCAAATAGTTGATAGTCAGATAACAATTTTCAGATAACATTGTCTTTTAATCTTCTCCCAGTTTAACCACAGAGACTCCCGTATATAATGTCTTCTAAAGTACCCTGTGTTTTAGTTCCTTTGTACCATAAAAAAAGCATGCCACCCCAAACAACAGATCATGTCCTTCTAATTGTCAACAATCTAGTATTTCTTAATGTCATTCATTCCTTAACCCACATCAAATTTGTGGCTTGGTAATACAACTCCCAATTAGGCAAACCAAATCCTCTCTTTATTCTTTCTAGCATCTTGCAAAAGTTTTAACTTTATTCTCGCTTTCCTACCTTGCCATATATATTTCAACACAATTTTATTTAAATCTTCAAAGTTAGTCTTTTCCAAGCCTAATTGGAATTGTTTTGAAACAATATAAAATTCTGGGTAATATATTCATCTTGATTGTTGATATTCTCCCTATTAATGACAGTTGTAAATTTTCCCATTTCGCCAAATCTAGTGCTATCTGCTGTTTAAGTTTTGATATAATTATTCTCTTTTAGTGTACTGCATCTTGCTGTCAAGTATATCCCCAAGTACTTGATCTTATCATCACCTGAATTTTCAATAGGTCTGCCAGTTCTTCCTTTTGTCTCAATAGCATATTCTTTTGTCAAGATCTTTGTGTCTTTTTTTATTTTCAAAGCAGCCACCTTTCCATATGTCTCTATCTTTCTATCAATTTTGATGCTGTTTCTAGTGGGCTTTCTCAGATGAAAACCAGATCATCTGCAAATGTTTGCAACTTCCTTTTTTAATTTTCTCCCTTTTATATTCTTTTCATCTCTAATATTTCTATTTAGCATTTCCAAAGTTAACACAACAGAGGTGAAGTGGACACCCTTGTTCTTGTTCCTTTTCTTATTATCAATAGAGTCTGTCAGTTTTCCTCTGTCATTACCTTTGATGTTTGCTTATGATATATAGCTTCTATTGCTTGAATAAATTTTCTAGCAAAGCCCATCTGTTCTAGCAGTAATAACACGAATCTCCAATTCACCATTATCCAATGCCTTCTGTGCATCTAGAAATATCAGAGCCATTTTTTTTCAGAATGTGCTTTGTAGTTATTCCAAATGTCCAAGATTACTTTCATATTGTCTTTAATTTGTTTCTTGCGTAAGAAATCCTTTTGATCAGGATGGATAAATTATTTAAATATTTTTTTCAGTCCTTTCTGCAATACTGAAGGAAAAATTTTATAATCTGCGCGTTTAAGTAGGGAAATCGGTCTATATTCTTTATTTGTAATGAATCGGTCTCCTCTTTTGGAACAAGTCAGTAATAAAAGCTTCTGACCATGATTTAGGTATCCTCTTCTTAACAATAACTTCATTCATCACTTCTACAATGGAAGATTCAATGATTCTTGTAATGTTTTGTAAAATTCTGCCAGAAGTCCATCTGGTCCTGGTGCCTTTCCATGTATTTTGGCTTCTTAAGTGCTTCAGTTAACTCCATCATCCTTATATTGCTTTCTAACATTGTTTCAATCTCTTTAGGTATGTGGGGTAAATTAGCATTCTCTAAATACAGTTTTAACTCTTTCCTCATCAATATTCTCTTGAATGTATAGTGTCCCATAATAGTCTCGAATGATTTCCTTCTTCTCTTTACTACATAGCAAACTTGGTCTTGGTCATCTATTAATTGCTATTTTCCTTGATTCTTTCTCCTTTCTCAATTTATATGCTAACCATCTACCTGGTTTATTTATTTGTTCAAAGAGATTTGTATGACCCAACAAGCTTTGATTGGACAGACATTGTGTTTCACTATTTCTCCCTTTTTTATTGAAGTGATTTTCCTACCAGATCCTAGATTTTTTTTTAAAAAAGATTCCCATGGGTCCAGGAAAAGAGCAGAGACAGCAAATTTCTGTTTTAAAAATTTGAGGTTCTGTGACTCAGGAGACCATGGGCAGATCAAGTAAGACCACAACAAACCAAGAGTACAAATTATGATTAAAGTGCCCTTCTTTTAACTTAGCCAATGATCCTGTTTATAATGTTATGCTAGGATTAACGTGGCTTAATGAGTCATACAAATGAGGTCAGAAATACAGGTTGTGATTTGCTAATACCACTGCATCAAAAAGAAAGCATTGGACAATTTTTGGTGGCTTTATAGTAAATGAGAAACAGGCTGATTTTGTTCCAGTTAATTTAAATACATAGCACATTACACAGTTTTGCTGGAGTAAGAAAATGAAGGTTGATAACAGAAATCATCGTCCTGAAAAAAAATATAATATTGTTTTGTTTATAAAATTATGTGTCTAATCCCTCATGGTGAGAAAGATGTATCTGGTTCTCTTAAAACATAGTGTTTTTCAAATTAAAGTATAAGGGGGTTACTCCTAAATTAAATGTGGATATGAATAGAGTTCAAATTTGGTCACGTGGAAGCAAGTTCCATGTTTTAGAATAGATTATATGAGCTGGTAAATTTGTTGAGATTTCACCTTCTATTCAATCTTGAAGGGCATGTTGGAGAATGCATGACCAATGGACACCTAACATCAAAAATGTCATCAAAAAAGCACAATAAAGAATGTTCTTTCTGTGCCAATTCAGAAAGCTCAAATTGCCCAAGGAGCTGCTGATTCAGTTCTACAGAGGAATTATTGAGTCTGTCATCTGCACCTCTATAACTGTCTGGTTTGGTTCTGCAACCCAACAGGACAGACACAGACTTCAGAGGATAATTAGGACTGCAGAAAAAACAGTTACTACCAACCTCCCTTCCACTGAGGACCTGCATACTGCATGAGTCAAAAAGAGGGCTGTGAAAATATCTACATGCTCCTCACATCCCGGACATAAACTGTTTCAACTCCTTCCTCAAAACGATGCGATANACTATTTACAAAGTCTGCACTACTATTAACCTTCTCATCACTCCTTATCACCCATCCCCTCCCACTTGTGACTGTAACTTTGTCACTTGAATACTTATGATCTATATTGACTGTTTCCTAGTATGATTTGATTGCTTATAGTACCCTATGACTATCATTAAGTGTGGTACCTTATGATTCTTGACTCTTGACGAATGTATCTTTTATTTTATGTATACTGAGAACATTTGCACCAAGACAAATTCCTTGTGTGTACAATCACACTTGGACAATAAAGAATTCTATTCTATTTTATGTTGGAGAATGCCAGAATCCTTTACTATGGTTTGCAGGAGAGTCTGTATAATTTCAAAAAACATTGCTTGCATTTATTGAGGGAAAAAAAATAGCTTTCTTTTGTCTTTGGCATTGTGTTTCTGACATCAAATTTAATCAACGCTTGCTCAAAGTTTCCCTCATTCGTAGCTCAAGTTAGTAAAAACACAAATTAAAGATAAAGCATTTATTACACTGCATACATCAACATGTAATCTCTTTGCAATTCTTGCTAATAATAGTCTTCGAACCTTTCATTTTTATGATAAAGTCTTTTGCCAACATTAGAGAGTGCTAAATTATCAATCCAGGTGCTTCCTTCATTATTGCAGTTTTATAGGAGTAATCCCATTAATTCTAGGGTGTTCTTTTTTTAAAAAAAACTCTAGAACAGGTATTTTATGTCAGACAGAATAGGGACAATTGTTGTCGTGAACATTAGCAACTAAGTAATACTTAATTTTAATTTGGGTTTTTTCCCCACTCATTTTTTTTTTTTTGCCAATTGAAAAACTTTCTTCAGACATATTTTTTTAAAAAGCATAAACTATTTTTTTCTCATTGTAATCATCCGGTGGAGATCAAAGCTGTTGTTATATATATTCCCCAGAGAAATAGTTGTTGATAGGATTGTGCTGTAGCGATAATTCTCTTATCTAGTGGAAAGGAGATGTGGGATTTGGGGTCATAAAATTCAGTGGGGGAAGACGCATTACTAAGTCTTGTGGGACAAGCTGTGGTCCTGTGGCTCCCTGGACACCAATTTGGGGTCTTTCTTGTCCCCCACCACTATTAGAACCCCCTGCTTGCTAGATAATAATATTGGCAACCACATTGGTGGTTTTATAATGCTGCTTTAATTTTGTTATATACCACCTTAAATTATTATTTATTATATTTATTTCATTTTGTTTGTTTGTCAAGCATAGTTGAAAAACAACTATAAGAATGAACATAATTAATTAAAACATATAAGTTATAATGGTTATAAATAATATACGATAATAAATTGAGTATGTGATAAATGAGAAACAGGGACAGGGATGGTAGGTTACGCTGGTTCACTTATGCCATGCCCCTTACAGACCTCTTAGGAAATGGATGAGGTCCACGGTAGACAGTTAAGGTTAAGTTTTTGGGAGTTTGAGGATGTAACAACAGAGTCAGGTAGTGAGTTCCAGCATTGACTACTCGGTTGCTGAGGTCATATTTCTTGCAATAGAGTTTGGAATGGCGGTTTTACCTTGAGTTTGTACCTATTGTTTGCCTGTGTATTATTGCGGTTTGAAGCTGAAGTAGTCATTGACTAGTAGACATGGTGTAGCAGACAATTTTGTGTACTAAGCTATAGATCAGACCGTAGCGGAAAAGTTACTAGCTTGTCCAAGCCCAAATTTCAAGCCTGGTAGCATAAGGTTTGCGAGCAGAGGTGAGGGAGTACTCTTCTCATGAAATACCTCTGGACTTGCTCGTTTTATTAATGTCTGTCATACAGTGTGGATTCCAGGCAGGTGAGCTGTATTTGAGATTTGGTCTGGTGAAGGTTTTGTATGCCGTGATTTGATTTTTAGTATCAGTGTTTACTGGAGAAGAAGCTTCAGAAAAATTAGGTTAACAACTCTTACTGTTTTTACAGTGAGCTCTGAGTCTTTTTTTCTCTTTTTTTGATTTGGTGATCTATACATCTAAATATTATGCCTTGTTAGTTTTGACTTCTGGAGATTGGCCTGAACTAGTCCCTGCCATTTTTTTGGTAAGATTTTCAAAAGTGATTTACCCTTGCCTCCTAGTGTTGATTGAGAGGGACTGGTCACCCAGCTCACTTTGTAATTCAGGCAAAACTAGAATTGGTCGCCTGGTTTCTAGTTTGATGCCTTAGTCATTATTTATTTATTGGATTTTTTTTTGCCACCCACTTTGTTTTAATGTGACCATTGGACCATACTAACAAAACTATGTATAAATAAATATCTACAACACTCCACCCTTAACGCAGTCTGAACTTGGTTGTTTTCTTGCAGACATTTCATTACCCAAACTAGGTAACATCATCAGTGCTAATAGGTAGTGGGGTTTGCTCTCAATATATATTCTAGTGGCTTGCCCTGTCAATGGTGATGGGAATGGTCTTGGAGGTCCTGTGGTTGGTCTGTTTATTGTTAACTTGTTGGCAGTTCCTTGATTGGAGTATTGTTTACTTTTTGATTATTGGTCTGATGTTAATCCTGGTGTTAATCTATGCTCATCTGGGTATTAATTGCGGATGGGGAGGTGCTTGGGTCTTTTTGTTTCCTTTTTGGCTTGTTGAGTTTCTGTTTTGAATGATATGTAGATGTTGTTTATGTCTATTTGTTGGTTGATGGCCAATTTGTCACAGTGCCAGGCTTCCACGAATTGTCTAGCGTTTTTGGACATGGCAAGACACTAGAATATAAATTGAGAGCAATTTCCACTTTCTACTAGCATTGATAATGTTACCTAATGTGGGTAATGAAACATCTCTGCAAGAAAACAACCAAGAATCTCTCATTTCAACCCTGAGTTGCAAATATTCTCTATCAGTACAATGCTCTGCAGAACAGACAATTACTTTTCTGCAGCCAGACAATTTCTGCAGTTCATTATCAAGGTCATAAGCAAAACTCTCTCTTTTTTGCACGGAATAGCCTATTGAGTTCAATAAAGATTTTCAAAATGTGATAATAATAATGTAATAGAAAAGAATTTCAGTAGTTCATTTTAATACCTCTTGGGCTCAAGGGCCAAATACTGAGTCAAATTTAGTCCTCATAGCAGGGTGCAGGATTTATTCTACTGTATTCATTGCCAGTTTGATTGCTTTAAAAATCTACAAGCTCAGTTGCATACCTTAAAAATATAAGACATAATCTTCTTAACCCCCAAAATATATCCTATTTTTTAGTGGTGGATTTTTCTTATGAAATGAAAGAAAGTAAATTGGATTGCAAAATATCCTCAATAAATTCTGAATTGTGGCCTTTTAAAAATTTTCATTCCTTTTAGAAAGTACTATAGATCAAGAATTAACATGTAATCTAGTTTGGGGGCAGTAATCTCCTTGCTTGTGACCTAATGAAAGATATTGTTTTTGTTTTTTGTTAACACAAACACTCTAATTAAGTCAATGTCTGTCCATGTGCGTCTGACATATTTTGGTATAAATATTTTGCTCACACAACTAATAACGGGAATTAGTGTCAAATCTTAATTGTTACTTTTTGATGCACCTCATTATTTTGCTCTGACTTGGCAGTCCTTCAGTGCTAATAGTGTTGTATGTGGGAATGACTTTGAGCTGAACTTGAGATGGAAGAATTTGCGATGAAGTTGTTCCTATAGAAGGCCACCCTGCTTTAAAATCAGCAGATCGTATTTGATCTTGATGCTAGTTGTAACTTTTTAAAAAAAAATTATGTTATTTTTCCTTCATAAAACTAAAGCCCATGTCACACTGCACCAACGGATGCAAAGAGGATGTAAAACGGACAAAAAAGCTTGCCATCTGTTGGAAAACGCAATGCATCATGTCCTGTACTCACTGCGTACGTCTTTCATATGCTTATCCGTCGAGCACCCTCTACTGCTATTTCATCTGCTCAAAAGGTTTTGAGCTGCACAAAACTTTTTCGAGCGGATGAACTTTCCGCCGCGTACGATCTACATCCGCGACACATACAGGCAACAAACATTCTATGTCCGTTGTCATTTGTTACATGACCGCTGTATCCACCTCGGGCATCCTCGGGCCATCAGCACGCAACTCACATCCACTGCATGCTGAATAGCGAAAGAGGGAGAAGCGAAAGGTATGCAGAACGTCCACAAGCGTTAGTAGCATGGACATAGAAAGGATGAAAGCGGATGCAGCTCGGATATAAAGTATTAAAACGACAAAATGTTCATATATGGGATGTATCTCGGATATTTAGGATGTGCTGGAGTTGTCTAGAGTATGTGGAAGGAACACCTAGCGGAAAAGTGATATTTCCTATAAAAAGGGGGAGGAAATCACCTGGATCTCACTATCAGTCCAGCAGCCCTGGTGTGCAGACCTCTTCAGCCTTGCTCTTGCTCTTCCACATCAGTCCATTGATCTCCACATGGATCATCGCACACTCCTCTTTGGTAGCGCGCCATCTAACAGCCAGAACGCAAGCCCTATCTTCAGACTGTTTCACCTTTTCTACGCAAGGGGAAGAAGGAGACGTCCAAGAGCTGTCTGGGTCCGAAGATGGATCGGGCTGTCTGAGGGAGAGGGTTGACAGAACCCAACTTCTGAGCATCTGAATTTTGATCACATGACCGTGAGGATGCTGCAATGGTTGTAAGTCTGAAAAATGGTTTTATGTCACTTTTTTTCACTGCTGTTGTAATTTTGAACATTTACTAAACGAACTGTTGTAAGTTGAGGACTACCTGTATAGTTCTGATAGACTCAGGTTGGATGGTACTCAATATGTCTCTGAGGAAGAGCTGAAAAGGTTTCAGAATATTAATAGAATAGAACAGAATATAATAGAATAGAATTCTTTATTAGCCAAGTGTGACTGGACACACAAGGAATTTGACTTGGTGCAAATGCTCTTGGTGTACATATAAGAATAGATACATTCGTCAAGAATCATAAGATACAAGCCTTTAATTATAGTCATTGGATACAATAAGCAATCAAATCATACTAGGAAACAGTCAATATAAACCTTAAGGATACAAGCAACAAAATTACAGTCATACAGTCACAAGTTTTTATTAATGTTCTATATAAATCAGGAATGGGCAATTAATTTTCCCAAAGGGCCATAGGAGAAAGAGGAACTGTTGTGGAGGCCCACAACCCTATCCCCTCCCACTGCTGATGCCCCACCCACTGCTGCCTCTGCCCACCATCATGGACTTCACTGGGGCAGCCTGCAGGCTGGATGTCACCCATAAGGGGTAAAATGCCCACTCTGATCTAAATAGTATCCAAGTGTTGACACAGACTTGATGGCACATAATCATAATCAGCTGGAGTAGTGGAGCTGTTATTCCTTCATATAAAATTAAGATTTACACGAGTCATATTCAACCTTACATCCATCAGACTTGATGTTGGCTTCAATTCCCAGAATTCTCAACTCACATGATGAAAGGTTTAGGAAGGCTATCATGAAGCTCCTTATTTTAAGTACTCTGCTGGAGCAATGCCCACGTTCAGCTGTGGCAATCCTTCAGAATGTTAACTTACATTAAAATTTACTTCTCAAAATAATAATAAAAATGTTGCACTGTCTTTCTTCCCCCTACCCAGCAAATCGTTGCCAAAACCCTTCTTGTTTTCACATGTTAAAATCAACCCTAGACAAGTAATCCCAGTAAACACTTATTTCACAAAACTCTGCATTTCCCGCACACATATAATCAGATGCTTAAAATGCCGAAAAGATAAAGGCAGAAGTAGACATTAAAATGCTCTTAAAGATTTGAAATAAACAAAAACAGTGATTAAGAGGACAAAAACTATTACAGGAGAAGTTTGCATTATTCAGCATTGCGAAAGGAAAACATTAATTAACCCACATCTATAGATGAGATTAAAAAATCCTTCCTTACTATCAGATTTTAAGGACCATTTTTAGGGTTTTTAAAATAGTTGCAGTGAGTAGTAGTGTAAAAAGATGAGGAGGGGAAAAATAGATTGTATCCTGCTCCCTTTTCTCTACCATAGGATCAATCTTTTAATTTTTTGTATCCTTGTATCATATCTGATACACACATATTAACTAGGAGAAGGTTTTATACATCCTGGAATGCACTCCCATATACTTTGAATTTCACTACTGAGGTATCAATAAAATCAGTATAAAATAATTGGGAGGAGAACAATAATGCCCTTAAACAGTTCATTGCTGAAAACTTACAGCTGTCCACTGACTAAATTATCTCTTCAATAAGTTTTGTTCTTTAAGATTTCCTCAATTTCAAATATTTGGCCTACTTCACCATCTACTTTACCATGGCATGCCTATCAAGACTTAGTCCCATGGATTTCAGCCCAGATAAATAGTTGGTACTTTCTCAGTTAGGCAAACTGACCAGACTGTTTGCAAACTGAGAAAGTACCAACTATTTATCTGATCAGCATTGTGATATGTGTCCAGATCGCACTCCAAGCTTCTCCTTGTTTGGGACATGAACAATGTTTCAAATAGATCATAAAATCATAGTGTTGGAAGATACCAGTTTGCCTAACAATGCAATAAGCAAAATATTCTCAACTGATGGTTGTCCAGCCCTACTGCTTGAATCATCAGTTTCATTGCTGAAATGCTCTTACCATTAGGAACACTTTCTTTACACTCAACAGGGGGTTGTGTCCTCTTCCTCCCTCCTCCCCCTTCTCTCCCTCCCCCTTTTCCTGTTCCTCTTCCTGTCCTCTTTTCTCCAGCATTGAGGAACAAGGATGGGGCAAATGTAAGCCAGATTTTCTGGTATTTAAGATCGCTCAACTGTTTTTTTCCAATATATTCAGAAAATTGGTGCACCATGACTTAAGAATATAGAACTTAGAGAAATAGTTCTAGTTTTTTTCTGATGTAGTTTTTCTATTCCCAAAAAATCTCTCTTAATTCTATTCTATTTTATTTTATTTTTATTTCTCCTCCTCCTCCTCCTCCTCCTCCTCCTCCTCCTCCTCCCTCTCCTTCCCCTCTTTTATTTAAGAACATTATTTCATGATATCCTTCAGATATTGGAAAGGTATTGTCACATCCTTCCTTAATCATCTTTTCTCCTGGAGTAACATAGCCAATTCCAACAGTCTCTCTTCAAAGGATGGGTTTCCAGTTCATCCCTGCTGCCATGCTTCCCTTCTGCTCCATATTCTCTGCTTCTTTCTTAAAATATGATCCCCCAAAATGTGTCATACAGCACAACCCAATTTAACAGATAACAGATAATCAGAGTTGAAAGGGACCTTATAGGTCATCTAGTACAACCCCCCGCCCAAGTGGGAGACCTTATACCATTTCTGACAAATGGCAGTCCAATCTCTTGTTGAAAGTCTCAAGTGATGGCGCTCCCACAACTTCTGTTCCATTGGTTGATTGTTCTCACTGTCAGAAAGTTTCTCCTCATTTCCAGGTTATCTCTCTCCTTGTTCAATTTCTATCCATTATTCCTTGTCTGGCCTTCGGGTGCTTTAGAAAATAGCTTGAGTCCTTCCTCTCTGTGGCAGCTCCTCAAATATTGGAATTTCTCAAACCACGATTAAAAATATTAAAAAATGACTGATGAAATGCCATTAAATAAATGTGTGTGGTTTTTCTACCTTGCTATCCATCTGAAACTTCATGAAACAGTTGCCTTAGTGTGGCCTTTAGAATAAACTATTGAATTTAGGTCTACAGTTTTAGGCCAGACTGAGAACTGGAGCTGTCAGAAAAGATTGAAATGTTCAAATTAAACTAAGGTTGGCATTGATTCCCTCCCAGTTTCTATTGCATTCCATTTCTAGCGAGTCTGAATCATTCCACGTGCTTTGTGTGCCAATAAATTAAATTGTTCTGCAGCATTAATGTTTAGGGATTTTTTTTAAAAAAGTAAAGTATAAGGAAGAAAGTTTCCCCACTGTGAGCCATTTAAAGAACAAAATTAAATATTATAAAACCTTATGATTAAATTCTGTCAAAAAGGTATTAATCTTGTTATATTGGCACTGAAGTTTAGGTTTTCTGTAATTACACTTTGCTGGAAACTTAACCTTTTAAGGTAATTTCTGCTAAGAAAAAAGTGAAAAGGTACAGTTTGAGTTCTCCAGAAAGAAGGGAGGAAAAAGGTTAAAAAGGATATTTAAGCCAGAATCCCATTTATAGATCATCTAGTTATTTGTTAATTTATTAAGTGTTGACAAGATTTTACTTGTTACACAAGGCTTAATATGAAGAACAAAATCTTACTGCAGGAGCTTCACTGATGACAAGGGAGAAGATGGGCTGCCAAGCCTTGGAATAACCAAAGTTAGATGATCCAGCACCCATTTTTAAACGAGTTTAGAAAAGGTATTCCAGGTTTTACTCAGGCAATTGCTGGAAAACTTGTGGCTGGATTAGGATTGCCTAATTTGTTAAATTGTTAAAATACTGACTGATCTCATTTGAGAAAACAATGAAGACACAGACAGGCGGGAGGTTGTACAATTTGCCTCGTGGTGTAACTGGAACAATCTGGAACTGAACGCATTCAAAACTGTAGAAATGGAGGTGACTTTAGGAGAAACCCTCCCATATTACCATCTCTTACAATACTAGACAAAACAGTATCAACAGTAGAAACCTTCAAATTTCTAGATTCTACTACATCACATGACCTAAAATGGTCACCGAACATCAAAAATATCATCAAAAAAGCACAATAAAGAATGTTCTTTCTGCGCCAACTCAGAAAGCTCAAACTGCCCAAGGAGCTGCCGATCCAGTTCTACAGAGGAATTATTGAGTCTGTCATCTGCACCTCTATAACTGTCTGGTTTGGTTCTGCAACCCATCAGGACAGACACAGACTTCAAAGGATAATTAGGACTACAGAAAAAACAATTACTACCACCTGGCTTCCATTGAGGACCTGTATATTGCACGAGTCAATTTGTTCCTTCTTTTCATCACAAGGGATTTGGCTTTGCCCCGCATTTCTCTTTGCCCTTCCATGTTTGTCCAAGTAGCTTGTTCAACAGCCAAATCTTAAAAAAGACTGAAATGTCTTTCTTCATGGCAGCACAATGTAGCTCTGACTTTCTGTGCCATTTTAAATTCTCTAATTCTAATTCTCCCCTTTCCCTCTTACTCCCTTCCTTCAAAGGGAAATGGTCAGTGGTCTCTTTGACTTACTCATTGGTGAGACAATCTTCTGCCTTTCCTGCAAATTTCCTTGCCCTTTTAGATGGCCTTTTTCAATTTTTTTCCTTTGTTTTTCTGCTGGGTATTATTTGAAGCATTGTGGTAGAGAGATAGCATTATGGGTTACCTCATTATTGATTTCCAATCCTTCTGGATTTTTATTTTATCCCAGCGTTTGGCACCATATGGCAGCTATGGCAATGGAATATGTCACTGTGTTCATTTTCTGGCTTAATTCTGCATTGCTGAAGACTTCACTTTGGTCTGGTGCAAAAATGTAGCATTGGCAAGACAATCATACTAGTAAGTATGATGGAAGCAAATTTAAATCTACTTATTTTTGAAGTAAGTAATGAACCCAATTGTATCTATCTATTCTGCTTATCTATGATGCCTGAATCTTTTCAAATGTATCAAATGCCCTTGAATGCAATACCACCTGCTCCTAAAATCAGAAGGAGTCTGGTTTTTCTGATAGCATTTTTTTAAACAGAAGCCAGCTGGGAAATTTGCAAATTTGGCAAACATCTGACCTTGGAACGCTGCATCTGTCATAAATACATGCCAGTTGCCAAGTACTTGCATTTTGATCTCCTGACCATGGGAATGTTGCAATGGTGTTAAGTAAAAGGCCTGGAGAAAGTCCACTTTCGCAGTGCTTTTGTAACTTTGAATAGTTGCTCAACGAATGATTGTAAATTCAGGCATTACCTGTATAGGAAATAATGCATCTTCAATAATTGTGCAGAATGATTGGGTGAGGCTTCCACTGCTGAAGCTTTGAACCACTTGGTCTCTTCCAATCTCATTATGGCCAATATAAGGGCCTCTCTATGTTATAGGTAGTCCTCTATTTATGACCACTCGAAACTTGATTGAGAAAGTATGACTTCAGAAACGGAGTGGTCAATGCCTGGAACACACTACATGCCTCTATTGTCACCTCCCCAAACCCACACTCCTTTTCCCTCAAACTAACCACTGTTGACCTCACCCCCTTCCTAATAGGTCTGTAAGGGGCATGCATAAGTGCACAATAGTATTTACCATCCCTGTCCTATTGTCCCCAATTATTCATACCCATTTCCTGTATTTATGCTTTTGTTTATAAGTATAGCTATTGACAAATAAATAAATAAAATAAAATATATTCTTCATGTGTTAATTTCATTTCAGAAAATCTCCCAAGCAGTGTTTCTTAACTTCAGCAACTTTTAGATGTATGAACCTCAAATTCCAGAATTCTTCAATCAGTCTTGCTATTTGGAGAATTCTGGGAGCTGAAGTCCACAAAACCTAGAGGTGTTGAGGATTGCAAAAAACTAGTTCCAGAATATATTGTCTTATTTTTGAGTTTTGGGCTGTTACCCCCCAGATTAATTTACATCCACATTCCCTATTAGAGGAAAGGATAATGACCAGATTTTACTTTCCCCAAATCTTTGTGTATGAAATCTTTAATATATGCGTTTAATAGCAACAACTGAAATAATTTCTGCATACGAAAATATCTTCCAGTAAACAGGCATTTTTTGGATATATATTTAAAACCGTATAATTTCCAAGTAGAAATAGTTCTCAATTTATAATCATTTATATAGTGACCATTTAAAGTTGAGGTGAATGGCATTCAAAAAAGCGTCTTAGAACCATTCCTTGCACTTATAACTGTCACAGCATCTCTACAATCATGTAATCAAAATTTAGGTGCTTGGCAATTAACACATTGCATTGTTGCAGCTTGCAGCAGTTCCACTATCCTGGAATCATGCAACGGCCATCTTACGAGCATCCCAACTGGCTTCTGGCAACAAAAAGTTAATGGAGGAAGTCAGACTCATTAAACAATCACGCAATTCATTTAACTGCAATGATTTGTTTAACAACCATGGCAAAAAAAGTCATAAAATTGGCATGACTCATTTAATAACTGCCTTGCTTGGCAAGCAAAATTCTGGTCTTTACTCATGGTCTATGACAGGGGTCTTCAAACTTGACAGCTTTAAGACTTGTGGACTTCAACTCCCAGAATTCCTCCTCCAGTCATGTTAGCTCAGGAATTCTGGGAGTTGAAGTCCACAAGTCTTAAACTTCCCAAGTTTGAAGACTGTTGGTCTATGACTTGTCATTTTGTTGTTTGTATTTACACTGAAAGATTAGGCACTGGAGAGAAATCCTTGGTCAACAAAAAACATTTGGCCAACAATGAATTCTATCCTGTTCTGTTCTGTTCTGTTCTATTCCATTCCATTCCATTACACTCCACTCCACTCCATCCCATCCCTTCCCATCCCATCCCCTCCTCTCCCCTCCCCTCCCCTCCCATCCCATCCTGTTGTCATAATGTGAAGACTACTTGTATCATTCACTTTAAGACTCTCACATTTAGACAAGTTTCTGAAAAGGAATTTGTAGGCAATATTTCACTTCTAAAAATTTCCCACCTAGTGCTGGGATGGCCTCTCTTTTGTTGGGTCCTTGGTGTTCTTAGACCTTGGTTTCTTTTTTGCAGATATTTTATTACCTAATTAGATTAATACCATAAGTGCTAAAAGAGTTTGGTCTCGCCCCACTTCCTTCAAGCATTGATGACATTACCTAGTTGGATAAGGAAACATCTACAAGAAAATGATCAAACTCAGGGAGCACCAACTGTGAACTATAAATATTCTCTTCTTTGGGGACCCTTTTATTGATAATAACCACATGTAAAAAATCCATGTTTAGTGTACCAGTCATGTAGATGTGGGCCTAACATCTAGCTCTTTTAATAAGCTTTTCGTTTTCTCAAATAAAAGAAATCCAGTCAGACTACCAAACCCAACATGCATGTTTTCCTATTTACGATAAGCCCCACTAAATGTGGTAGAGTGCCAGTATTTTGTCACTGTATTCCAGCAAAGTTTTGGAGCTTAATTAGCTCCAAATTAAATCCCAATTAAGTTGGGAGGCTAAATATAGTTTGCAGGCTGCACATTGCTCACCTTGTCACTTATCTGGACACTCATTCACCCACAACGTTCATTTCACTGTCATAAAAAAGCAACAGCTTACAGGAGTTATGCAGAAACTGTTTGGCAATTCTTGGAGCAAATCTACAGCAGGATAGCTGAAGAGTTTCTGCCTAACTCCTGAAAGAAAAAGATCTCTGGCTTTTTATTTCCACCACTGAACTCTCAAAATGAAGGGAAAATCTTCTGAATGGGGGAAAATTGGGGACAAAACGCCATGAAATGAGGGACACAATGGGAAACATCAAAGTTTCTCCCAACAATGAAAGAAACTGACCTTCCGTGGCATGTGGAACGCAATGAAGTCCTTCGTATGCATGAAGTAAGAACATAATTTCGTTAAGGATTGAGGGGAAAGAGCAAAGACACCTACTGATAGGAAAACATGGATGAAGCAATGAGAGCTGCTGAAGCTTTTAATAGTTTTAATAGATTGAACAGCCACATTTTTACTGGGATTTTTTTTTTCCTCAGAAAAGATCACTGTTTAGGGGTCTGATGTTGAGGATGAAGGGTGTATCTTTGGGGGCACCTGACAGGGAGGAAATAAAGCAGGTCCTGGGACTTGCTTCTTGTATAAATGTACATGGGTTATGATGAAAATGTTAAAGAGATGGCCTTCCTAAAATAACATAATAACAAGAGTCGGAAGGGACCTTGGAGGTCTTCTAGTCTAACCCTCTGCTCAGGCAGGAGACCCTAAATCATTTCAGACAAGTGGATATCCAGCCTCTTCTTAAAAAACTTCTAGTGTTGGAGCATCCACAACTTCTGGAGGCAAGTTATTCCATTGATATATTGTTCTGTCAGGAAATTTCTCCTTAATTCTAGGTTTTCTTCTTGATTAGTTTCCATCTGTTGCTTTTTTTCCTGCCTTCAGGTGCTTTGAAGAATAGGTTGACCCCCCCTTCTTCGTTGTGGCAAACCCTGAGATCAGGACTGTCAAACTTGTGGCCCTCAGGCCAAATGCGTCACACGTTGGCCACACCCACACCAGAGGTGACATTCAGCAGGTTCTGACCAGTTCTGGAGAACCGGTAGCGGAAATTTTGAGTAGTTTGGAAAACCAGCAATACCGCCTCTGACTGGTCCTGCCCCCATCTATTCTCTGCCTCCTGTGTCCAGGCTGATTGGCTGGATCTTCTTTGGTTGTCCTGCATAGGAAAATGGAGCTGGAAAGCAGGTTAGTGGAGTGGGGAGGGAATGGGGATTTTGCAGTAACCTTCCCCTGCCATGCCCACCAAGCCATGCCCAGAGAACTGGTAGTAAAAGTTTTTGAATCCCATCACTGACCCACGCCCAGTTTAATTATGATATGTGATATGTCTGAATCCTGCTCTCATGTAATCTTTCACTGCTCTCATGTCTTTTCTCGCAATGTGTGACTAGAGATAATTACTGGACTGTGAAATCTTGAATGTCTACCAAGTCTTGATGATGATTTTGAATGTCTACCAAACCAGATTCTTGTTTCCACTCATTTATTGTAAATTTATTGTGTTTCTAAAATTATTCTTACTTAGTTTTTGCAAGAAGCTAGCTCTGTTTCTTGCTATTTTTTTTTAACCATCATATTCTCTGAATATGCAGAAATGCAAGCTTGGATGTAGGTGATACCTGTAATATTCTTTGTCTCTCTTTAATTCTAACTTTATATTTACTCTTCGACTTGTTTTATATTCTCCCCAGGGTGAAAATAATAAGTTCCTAGGCATTGTTTCCCCCACTCTCGTTATTTCTGCAGTTTCACCCTTTGGTCTGTCTTAAAACATGGTTATCATTCCAGACTTTCTAACCAAAAGCTGAGAAGTGTCTCTTGAAGATAATTCCTAGAGCTGGATTTTTTTCTCAATGAGTTTACTTTTGATCAGGAAATGTTAGTGATCCAAGGCTTCAAGACATTATTTTTCTTTTTTTACAGCATCTCTGCAAAGTTTGTTGTTACAGGCTTCTTAGATTGCTTCTCATTAATCTAAAGCCTTAGATCAATGGAGAAGGCAGGATAAAACAGAGTTTGCAGCTCTTAATGGACTATCTGGATCTGCATCTGAAATATCAGACATCCATCTCAGGAAAGCAGATAGCATTTTTGGATGTTTCCCTTCCTGCAACATTTAGGCTGTTTGCCACTTTTATATAGAAAGCCCTTAACTTATGACCATAACTGAGAGCAGAAATTCCATTGCTTGTGGTTATTAAGTGAGTCACGGCTGATTTTACCACAGGGTTTTTTTCCCCCCACAGTTAAGTAAATCCTTTCTGTGAGGGATATGGGTGGTTAAAAAGTTTGATGTATAAAATAAAACATAATTAACACTGCAGTGTTAAGTGAACCGTGCAGCTGTTAAGCCAATCCAGTTTCACTGATTGTGCTTGTCAGGGAGTGTCTGGGAAGGGCATAGATGATGATTGATCACATGACATCCTGGATGATGCAACCATTGTAAACATATGCCAATTGCCAAGCACCCAGATTCGATCTCATGACTTTGGGAATGCTGTGACAGTTGTAAGAATGAGGATTGGTTGTAAGTTACCTTTTTCAGTATCATTGCAACTTCAAACATGCACTAAAAGAATGGCTGTGAGTTGAGGATTACTTGTAGTTAAGTTTTTATGCTATTATATATATGGTCCTCAAAGTAGTTTGCAAAGGGGGGGAAATGAGCGAATTCTTGGCATTTCTTCCCATGGAAAAGGAGATTCTAGGATTTTTGGAGGGAGATTTGTGGTGCTACAGGCAATTTATTTTATTTCCTTTTGTGTGCGTTTTCCTGTTGTGCAGATAAATAAATAAAAATATCCAAGCAATTCTTGTGGAAGAAACTCTAAAGCTGCCAGTCCACCATTCCCTCGAAGGAATTGCTAGAGCCATTGAATACTGGGAGGGGAAATGAGGCACAACTTCCCAGAAATGGAGGATTGAACCATCTCACAAATTCTATGCAGCATTTTAGAAGGAATGCTGGTCCTTTTGTGCTTTTGGATACATTACCATTGAGACAGAAATAAACTGGTTCAGTGACTGATCATGGGCAATGCTGTAGGATCAAGGTCTGGAGTTGCTGTGGCAGCACCTCTGTATGAACATATTCTAAAAGACTTTATACTGTAATATTTCTGCAGCCTGAGGAAGGTGAACCAGTGGTGAGATTCACTTTTTTTTACTACCGGTTCTGTGGGCATGGCTTGGTGGCCGTGCCAGGGGAAGGATACTGTAAAATCCCCATTCCCTCCCCATCCCACTAACCTGCTTTCCAGCTCTGTTCTCCTGTGCAGGGCAACAAAAGAAGACCCAGCCAATCAGCTGGGACTTGCGAGGCAGAGAAGAGATGGGGGCGGAGCCAGTCAGAGGTGGGATTTGCTGGTTCTCTGAACTACTCAAAATTTCTGCTTCTGTGTCTCCAGAACTGGTCAGAACCTGCTGAATACCACCTCTGATGTGAACTAACACACGTTGAGTTAGAATAAAGTATATATATCAGATAACAGATTGGACAAAAGGTTTATGCTTGAGAGTAAAGGAAGGGCTCTTGTTGATGTTAATGCCTGTCTTCATTATGGCAGAGAAGTTGAGCCAAGTCCTAAATACGACAGTCCATATGTTTGTGAGAAATCTAACTCAGCCTCCAGATTGTACCTGACCTATTTATTTATGTATTAGAATCCCATCTTTATTATTTAATAGATAACTCAAAGCAGCGAACATGCCTAATCTTCTTTCTTCCTCTTCCTATTTTCTGTACAACAACCACCCTGTGAGGTGGGAGGGCTGAGAGATAGGGACTGGCCCAAAGTCACCCAGCTGGCTTTCATGCCTAAAGTGGGACTAGAAATTATCATCTCCACCACTATGTTTCTCCTCTGGTTTCAGGAGCTATCTCTTAAAATAAGCCTGGTTTTATTTATTTCTCTTTTCTTTTAATAAATCCAGAAAAATGCTGTTTCTGTTCGCCAAACAACAGAGTCCATGATTTACCTACAGAAGATACTCTATTCTGCACTGATTTGGATACTTTAGAGCTTACATTATGAAAGTGCTGGCTGGTGAAAAAGTAATACGTTCTTGTTTAAAAGCAAGACATTATATGTATTTAGTCAGTTTATATTAATAACCACCTCAACAAATATCATTGTTGGGGCGGGTAATAATATTTAAAAGATTAGTGTATCTATTTGCTGTTTCGATGTATTATAGTTTTTGTATAATTTTATAATGACTCAGGAATCCTGTTTGAAAAGCAGATAATAAATGTCAGAAACCTATAGACTCTCAATTGCCCTTTTGGTATGTTTAAAATTCACATTGTCATACATTACCATGTCCTATTGCCTTTCATCACTGCGTGTTATTTCTGAAATGGCAGATAGATGAGAAATAAAGTGAAGACAACATTACAAAAAAGCTTGCTGAGATATAAATTTCTAAAAATAGAGAAGCCAAGTATGTTGATTACAGTAGTGTTATTCTTTAGCTAAATGGAAAATAAAACATCAGGTGAGAAAATAAAACACCATTTTTCCATGCTTAACTCTTTCACATGTTTCCACTAACACTGAGCAATAGATAACTTTGCTCGATCAAGCGAAAATATGTTGATGGGTACCCTGATGATTAAAATCGGACAATAAGCCATATTCAGCCAAATACTTAAAAGAAGGCCAGCACAAAGCAAATAACAGAATAGGCATGGAGGGACAGATTAAACAGAAGACCAAGTCAAAATCTTGAGTGAGCAGTGAAGCGCCATTAGGGAAAGACAGAAGTCCTATACATCTCCCGCTTAATCAATCGGGTAACTGATTCATCAGTTCATAAAAGGACAGTTAATCAACTGAATTAATTAACTGGTTAATCAGTTAAAACTGGACAATTCATCAACGGGGGGGATGAACAATTAATTTGCCTTTGTAACAGCTGCTTTTTTATAGGATGGAAAGGAATCGGAGATCTAAACAAGGATTTGCATACACTGAAGGCTGCAGCTTCAGCCTGTGATTCCTATTACAGATTAGTGAGCAGGGAAAAGGGCGAGAGAAATCGCACTTTTGCACAGATGTGAAGAGATGCTCCAGGGTTGTTGTTGTTTTTTTGGTTTTGGTTTTTTAGTTCACAAACCTGTGTCTTTGATTCATACGTAGGACAAAGACTGAAAAGCCTATTTGTGCTTAAATTTTAGCATTCAACTGTTGTGAGCAGTCTGGGCCAGGACACCCACTGAATTGCCTCCTGTTTGATCAGAAGCCACTAACTTAAAATGTCTGGTGCTCAGATAATTTGATTCACTGATGTTTTGTCTGAGAGTATCCTTGATCTTCAAGAACTCATGTTGGCTGGATTTGTGGAATATTTGTGGGGAACACCCACATTCTTCACATCAAGGACACTGATATATATTGAATATATATAGTTGTGTTCAGCCCTGCTAAAGTCAAACTAACCCTCAGACGACCCCAACTGTTAACGCCAGCTGTTAACTTTTGGAGGAAAACTTGGAACATCCATATTTGGATGCAAACAATGAAACAGAACATCATGAAAGAAAAAGATCTCACCTCTTGCAGAGCTGCCGGTGTTGGAATGCCCCGCCTCCTGCTGGCCAACTGGTCCTCGGATCTCTGCTGTGCATGCGGATGCATGCAAGCAAGTGCCCACACGGCTTGCAGTTTGGCCATGCATGTGCATCTGCACACCAGGGATGGGATGCTACCGGTTCTACCTAGAGCACTGGTGTCAAACCTATAGCATGTGTGGTACCTATCTTTCTGTGGGCATGCCCGCTGTCACCCCACTATGTTTCTCTGTGGTGTTTCTTTCTGCCATTTCCCTGCAAACAACGAAACAGAACTCATGAAAGAAAAAGATTTCACCTTTGCAGAACCGGTAGCTCTGAAGAGCAGCAGACACCGAACCGGTTTGGTGCAATGACCTTTTGGTCATCTGTTTCACCCACCCGCCCATCTGGCTGTCCTTTATTGGCCACCCACTAGCCCATCTTGGCTGTCCACGGGTGGCCATCCACCCGCCCATCTTGGCTGTCCTTTATTTCCAACTTTTTCAACCTCAGCTGCTTTGTGCGGCACAGGTTGAGGTTGAAAAAGCAGGAAAGAAGAGGGTTTTCAAACATTGCACACCCGCACGCAGCACTTGTCATCTGTCCAGGTGGCACAGTTGTTGGTTTTTTGCAAATGTTTTACATGCACGCAAAACACATTTTGACTGAACCTGTAGTAACACCAGTTGAATTCCACCCCAGCGCACACGCTTTGAGCACTTGGTGCCTAAAGGGTTTGCCATCACTGGTCTAGAGTATAAATTACAGACATTGTTCCCCGGTTCCAGTTTTGAGTCAATTAATGCTGTTGCAGCTATGCTGGTCTTCTTTTTGCCAACTGAAGCCCACTACACAATAGACACATTTTCTTCCTGATTGTCTCAACCCCTTTCCTGAAAATTGGTTATTCATAGTCTTGCCTGTTACCCTGAACACTTTGGGCTGCTGCAGATGTAACTGGAAAAGCTTAACAAAGTACAGGTTTGCAAAAGAGTTGCCTTTAGAGAAATGTGGCAAACACTTTTTTGCATCCAACCTGTGATCAGCTGTCAAATGTCCTGAACTGTGAGAAAAGTATTGGCTCATCTAATTAATGCAACAGCCCCTAAAGGTCTGAAAAGGATAGGATGAATTTGCCGCCCCAGTTCTTAAGACATTGTTTTCTTTTGCTATTCCTCTCTGGCACTCTAGAAGCCTTCTCATTATGGCTGCCTAATTTTATGTTATTCTTCCTGGCTCAGCAATGCATTAAACTGAGATCTCTGATTTTATTTCTTTCTAGATTGCTTTCAACAGTAAGAGAAATAACAACAACAACAATAATATTAATAATTGGAACTGTTTACGTTCTGCAATGATACTTTAACACCATCAACAAACACATCTGTCATTCCCAGGTCTTTGAGAATTTTCTCTTGAAAATACCAAATCCAGTCTAAACACTTGGCTGACTATGTGAGGGACATAATAAAAAATTTAAAAAGTCGAGAAGAGAAAGAATGGGAGAAAAATCACATAATATAAAGATTTGTTAATAGATGCAGAATGTCTATGGCCAAAGATAGTACCAAGAGTACTATCTTGTTACCAAGAGTACCAAGAATGTCTTTGGCCAAAGATAGTACCAATAGATGCCTTGGGTGCAATCACAAAACAACTGGAACATCACTTGAACACCATTGACAAAAACCACCTGGATTTGGCGACAAACTTCTTATTCATGTGCACATACAAACATACTCTTTGTGTGTAAAGACTGGGAGGATCAGTTCAAAAAGATGTGGAAAAAATTGGCCAACTTTGGAGGAAAGTTGCGTGTATCTTTTTGATGAACACTAGAAATTTTTTTATATTAGAGAAGTATTTCTCAACCTTGGCAATTTTTAAAGATGTCTCCCAGAATTCCTTCCCCACCAGCATGGAGTAATAATCTGTTTTAGAAAAAAAAGACAGCTGCTTTGGTTTATCTAAGAGCAGAGTTAGCCCTCTTGAAATAATTCACCAACGAAAGCAATGCTGTGCTTAATGCTAGTCAAGCCTGCTTAGAATAGAATTTTGCTTCAAAAGCTTCTTTGGTCACCTTGGAAAAAAATCGTGCTTACTATCTTATTTTACAGGGGCACAATTTTTACCCATTAGGCTGTTTCTTGTTACCTGTGTAATCCATTTCAATTAGCGATCATATGGTGAATGGAATTGCATATATACCACAATATTAATGGAAGTCTGGTGAAAGGAACAATCGGCAAACAAATTTGGTTACATGTCCTGTAGAAGTCATTGAGTATGGAAGAGCAAACAAGGAAAGAAAGTTATGGCAATTTCAAGTAATAAATGAAATTTGCAATGAATGCTAAAAATATGTGCCGTGAAAGATTCTTTTNTTTCTTTCTTTCTTTCTTTCTTTCTTTCTTTCTTTCTTTCTTTCTTTCTTTCTTTCTTTCTTTCTTTCTTTCTTTCTTTCTTTCTCTCCCCTTCCTTCCTCCTTTCCCTCTTCTACTTCTTTCTCACACAAACAAACAAATACAGACACACACAAAATGAATGTGGTTTTGCATCCATTAAAAAATAAAGGCCAAGTCAAGGATGAAGGATAAATTTTTATTCATTTCAGATGTTCTTTATATTCTTGGATTTTTAAAAAAATAAAATTGGAATTTAAGAATCCTTGTTCTCTTCCTCCCATAAGTTTTGCACCATTCTTCCTTTGATGTTTTATCTGCCTTTGTGTGTGTTTGGGGGGGAAGATACATATTTTCCTCACCCCTCTTTCCTGTACAGATATTGCTATCTAAAATATCAAAACATTATATCCCCATCTCTACTCCTCTGCACAAAGCCACTTCCTCAGGAAGTTTGAAATGGATGTTAATATTTAACTTCTAACTTTTGAAATTTTTCACGGCCTCTGCCTGACTTAATTAGCTGACATTTAGGTCCCAATATTCTGCTGTACCAGCAACTGAGTTTTAGGTGCCAATTTATTAGCATTCCTGCTATAGGGGAACTAAGGCAGCTTCCAAGGTTCTTTTATGACATGTTCTTGAAGGCAGCCAAATTCATTTCTGGGTGCCATTACACTGTTCCTTCTGTAAATATATTTAAAGGTACCAAGAAGCTCTTTGCATCCCCAGGACTTTCAAATAAGGTTAGTAGGTTGCACCTTCTCCCTCTCTTTATATTCTTTTCCGAGCAAAGCCTCATCAAATTAGTTTCCTCAATGGCACTGTGTTCATCTTTAGTCTAATACATACCGTATATACTCGCATATAAGCCGATCTCGCATATAAGCCGACCCTTAAAAAACTGCCCCCAAATGAGGAATTTTGCAAAAACTTCGCATATAAGCCGACCCCCAAATCCAATGCCGTGTGTTGTCTAATAAACAAAAAGAGTATCAATATGACATATGCACTGATGAGGTTCATTACTCAAAAGCATTTGTTGCTTATGGAACAAATATAGTTCATTACAACACGGTATGTAAGATCTGATGTTATATATGTTAAATTATTCCAACTTATATAGCAAAAGCCCGCAAGAGCATAAATGAACCAATAAAAACGTTATGTTGTGTTTTAATTTTTATTTATTTTCACTAAATTTAAACAGTTGTCTTCTAATATTCTAAACAATCTTTCTAATAATTTCTTTCTAAATAAATTATTGCCTTTTTTCTTCACCACTTTTTTCCCAAAGGGTTTTTCTTTTGGCTGCCCTTCAAGGTTGCTTGTTCCTCTGCAACTTCAATTACTTTTAGTTTTAAATAGAAGAGCCAAAAGAATTCTTTTTCTTTTAACATCAGCTTGTGATATATTTTAACTGAATTTTTACTACCGGAACTTTACTAAATGCAGAGAAACTGGACACAAAGTTTGCATGTTGACGATCCCAAACACTAAAGCGGCCAGTGAATTGACTAACCAATCAGTAGTGTGTTATATCCAGTCGTAGAAAAAGCAACATGGAAGGCGCCCACGAGTAATAAACCGTAAATAATGTGCTTGATATCGTATAATCGTGTATGGTAATATCGGCATTTCTTGCGTGATCTGAAAGGGTGTCATATCGTTCATGTCATTTGCGTCAGAAAATCAGATTTATGGCGTGTATAAGCCGACCCCCAAATTTGAAATTATAACAAAAAAGCGTTCTAAAGTTTGGCTATATTTTGAGTCTAATACAGTAAAACAGGTTTGTTTCACCCGCCCCTGGCCATTCTAAAAGCCTTTTTCGGAAAAAAAATATTATGTATGCATATCCTCACAACCCATAGAAAATAAAAGCCAAGCTTAGAACGGCGTTTTTTTTTTATTTGTGTTGTTTTTGTTTCAATTAATTGCTTAGTACCCTCATCTCTGCAATCCTTGCCTTAGGATAAGAAGAATGATTTGTGTGGGAGGTGGCAAGGCTACCTTCTCAGTAAAATAAACAACGTTCTCCATAAATTCTGATTCTGACGCAAATGATCGTTTGGGAATAATTTCAGCTTCTTCACGGCATGCTTTTTATGGATTTGCAGATCCACATTCCTTCAGTATCACAAAGCAAACGCTTAAATCGATATTTAGTTCACTTTCGATTTACAGCGATAATATAGCATTAACCAAGAAACAGCCATTTTCTGTCTTTTTACTTGTAGTTGGGGAAAAATTCAGGACGCCCTCACGAAGGTCTTTGTGTGTCTCTTTATCAATTTTACTTAACAACTGGATATAACACACGCTTACTTGCTAATTTACCCTAGAACCTTGTGGATTGGCTGAAACGAACTTAGTCTCAACTTCGATGCAGTTGTCCAAGATGTACGGGGATTGCGCGGTTGCCGCTTTAGTGTTGGATATGCGTCGGCATCAATGTAAGTGGCAATCTCCACAAATGACTGGTATTCGATGAATGTCCCCAAGTGTATCTCTGCATTTTCGACGGTGAGAGAAGATTCAGATTGCCAAGCTTGTGTCATTGGGAGTACAAAATTCCATTAAAAATATACTCGATGGTTCTGGAGAGACGCCTGGTTGAGACTACTCTAATAGAAAAAAACTTATGCCCACGGACCACTAAAAGGCTACAACAAGATTCTGTCTTTTGCGCTTACTTTATTAACCAACCTGAAAAGAAAAAGAAGGCTTTGAAGATTACGCTGGGTCATACCTGTTTCTGTTACAGCTCGTTTATTGAGATGAATTTCCCGCGGGCTGAGTCTAACCAACTTATGGCAAAGCAAATCGCTTAAGAAGCCGGTTAGGCAAGAAGATCTCCTGATGAGCGAAAGTGGAGACCAGATGATGCGCAGGCAGATGCATTAGACAGTTAGTGTGCACTCTTAAGAACATGAAGTCTGTGGTCACGAAGATATTAGAAACCACTGATGGCCTTTAAGAATATAATATCAGCAGATTTCGAGGACCCAACCTAGACTAAACACATAGTAAAATCCGACCAAGGCACCAACCGAGGACTGGAGAAATTCTTACAAATCTGAGTAGGATCCCTTTTCTTATATGTTTTCTCTGCGATTGTATGCTCTTCATGCACCACAAATTGCGCTTTCGCTAAGGATATGGCAATAATACGCGACCTGAAAGAGCCAAATAAGTCTTATTATCTCCACTTGATATTACCATGCAGTCCGAGATTCTGAACCAGTCTCTTGACTACCTAGTGTTCAAGACTGGCCAACAGCGTTGGCCAAGCCCAGGAGGATGTAAGGAGCGCATGTACATATTAACTAAATATGTTTCTCTGACGACCCAACAGCAAATCTCTAGTTATCTAGATTATGAATACGAAAGACCACTTATGCGCGAACCCCAGTCCTCATAGCCATACTCATGAGTTTCCGGGCAACACCGAGTGTGCACATATTTGCGTTATTTACATCCATCCGTTCTTGTTATGTGTTGCGGAGGCTCTTAAAGCCCCAAGAGAACGGACAACACGGAACGCAAGATCTATCAGGGAGTTCGTATCGATGGCAGCAGGCGTGGTACGGAACGATCCAGTTAATGGTATTGGAGTTTTTGCAAAATTCCCTATTTAGGGCGGCAGTTTTTTAAGGCGTCGGCTTTGACGATTATGCTGAGATCGGATCTTTATTATGCTGGAGTATATTACTGTGGCTTTTCAGACGGTATGATAGAGACTGGAACAGGAGGCTCGAGGGACCGGCTGGTAAGGCATCTCTCAAGTGCCATTGAGGTCAATACAGAGGCATAACCCTCGGTGATGATGGCTTTGCTCGGAACAATACCAGGAAAAGCAAGTTAGACTAAGAATTTGGGGCTTGGGCAGACATGTAACAGGAAAACCGAAGCCAATTTTTGCGTTTTGGAAACCACCACAGCCAAAGCCTACGAATAATGCAAATTCCAGCAGTCAACATGAATATCACTTACTTATATTATTTGAGATAAGAGTCACAGGGGGATGCCAACCGAGAGCTTGGCCACACATAAGCCAGTTCGAGGAGATTCCCCTATCATTAATCCAATCCCTCTTACCAAAAAATGGACTGTGAAACTTGTAGGCAACACAGAATAGCAAAACATATGGGCAACACCTGGACACCCAAGAAAATGAAATTTGGCTGGACCTTCGACAGAGACGATTCTATACACACCCAAAACCATCCGCACGATAGGTTAAGTCAGCGTTAAAATTCCAAAACAGGAATAGCACACTTTGGGGAAGCTGCAGTGACTGACCTGCGATTCGAGCACCAGTTCGTAAGTGGCTTATTAGCCCAGAGGAATGTAATAATTTGGCAGCCCGTATACCTATTGAACAACTCCAAGTTGCTGGTACAGTCAGAATATTGGGACCTAAATGTCAGCCTAATTAAGTCATGCAGAGGCCGTGTTGAAATTTCAAAAAGTTATGAGAAGTTAAATATTAACATCCATTGGCTTGCAGAACCTGTACCACCCCGTTCTGCTAGCGTGATGAGTCGGTTAATTGTTCTATGTCGCGCAGTGTCAGGGCCAGGAGTAAAGTAATGTAACTCTGGGAACGAAAAATAAACTGATATAGGGTGCGCATTTTATCTAGCACTATATATTATCTGCCGAAGAACTAAAACAGGAACTCCAGAACCAAGATGACGCTTGAAACATAACACGATCCTTCCCTGAGAACACTGAGAGACGGATTCGACAGAGAGAACCGAGAAAACGTACGCGGAAAACCGAACGCAAGCGGGCTCACGAAACCAGACGATGGGAAGAAACCCATCAAATGGTCAGCGAGATCGGCCATTCAGACAACTTCGAGACACAGAAAAAATACATGTTGCATGTGGAGTCAGCATCGAAGAGGCAAGGCACATAGCAGAATTGAAGGTGGGCTTATCAGAATTCGATTAATCTCCTCTCTCCACCATCCCCAAGGATACGATCACCCACCGAGAGAGTGGGACACATTAAAGGGAGCCGATGATATGTTGACCACCAGTCACAATCAAGTTGACAGAAACAAGAGAAGGAGAAAGACAGAAAGACCCTCACTGCGTAAAAGGACTATCAGGGAACAGATACCCCGTAATAGGGAATTTGGATCACTCCCCATCAATAAAACCTTTCAAAAAGGCATTGGCTAAAAGTACTTTCCATGACAGTCGACATAGATTGTCGAAGGAGCACCGGCGCCGAGCCTGCTGGTTCTTGGGAATGGTTTCGCTCCCATTTAGGGGATCGCAGGTGGACGTG
>BHFT01020086.1:0-15366 GCA_004320025.1 Laticauda laticaudata | reverse complement strand
TGCACCCCATGTCTGCTGGACTGAAAGCGAGATCCAGGTGATTTCTCCCCCTTTTTATAGGAAATATAGGCTCACTATTCCATTCTTCCCCAGTTCTAATAAGCTTCTACTTCTGCTTCTGCACTACCATTCCTTCGGAATCCTGCTGCTGGAGAACAGTATCTTCATATTTGCCTTAGGCTGCTACAGACTTTATTTCTATAAGCAGCCACAAAGCACCCTCCTTCTCACAACCACATCACCCCATCCAGCTGCCTCTCTGCTCAGCTTTTGTAGCCAGGGGTTGCTGTACTGGCTAGGGAGACACCATAAAGCAGGGGTGTCAAAACTTGCCTAGTCACCTGATATATCATGGCTTTTCCCCCGTTCACTAAATCAGGTGTGGGTGCGGCTTGCATGTGATGCCATCTGGCCTGCGGGCCTGAGTTTGATAGCCCTGCCTTAAAGGGACAGGGCAACGGCAACTCAAGTGCCAGGCATGTTGCAGGCAGACTATCTTCTCTCATGTTGCAACATGGTTTCTCAGATACCTTTTTCAGGATATATTTTTAATTTCTAGGCAAAGATTTGGGGTGCTGAGATAATACACACACACACACACCACTATCACACACACACTCAAGAACTAATGAGGGCTGCCTCTGCTTGGCTTACCAGAACATCCAATTAGTTAGCCAACTAGCTGCTACCAGCTCCTGGGGCATATTTTTTTCCTTCTTGCAAGCAAATGCAACAAAAAACTCTCCTTTGCACTGCTTTTATTTATTTTTAATATGTGATGTGGGTGTGCTTGAATCCTTTGGGAACATCTGCAAGACACCTGCTTATGTCCTCTGTGGGTTTTATGCTCCCATGGCCATGTTCAGCTCTAAACTGAGTTTGTTATTGTAGAACAAGTCAGACTTTAATCATAAGTCTTTAAAGCTGGAAAGACCATTCTCTCCATGTGAATGTCTCCTCTAATGAGCTACTTGTCTTGCTGTGATGTTCCTCTCACTCTCTTTAAAAGTGGTCCTCCTTTCTACCTCTGCTTCCCCAATGGGCAGATTTGGTCTCTCATCAACAACAGTATATCAACTTGAAATAGTTAAGGAAATCAATAAAGCACGCTTACAGGTGGCTATAAGAAAGCATCACAGATAGTTAGGAAACTCCCCAAAGCATAATTACCTTGTTAAGTGGGTGGATTTGTATTAACTTTAGAAGCATATTACATTCTAAAAGTTCAACTGGAGGTATATATTTTCAGTTTAGGGAAGATGTTCTTGAATAGCTTCCTTAAAAAGGTTGTGTGGGATTGTCAGAATATTCATGAACCAGCAGAGACATGGTTAACAAGGTCAGCCAATGGAAAATGAATTAGAAACTGAAACTTAAAGATAGAGGTCTCCAAACTTGGCAACTTTAAGACTTGTGGACTTCAACTCCCAGAATTCTCCAGCCAGCATAGTGAGAGGGAGTGCAGGCTGACAGATGTGGTGGGGTGGGGGGAATCAGCCTTGGAGAAGTTTAAAGGACCTGCTTGAAAATGCATGACTGGAGTTGAGGAGCAGTCCATTAAGCTCCAAAACTGCTCCAAGCCTGGATTCATAGCGTGAAGCAGCAGCAACAGTTTGGACTTGTTGAGAAGGACCATTCCTCCACCCCAGGCATGAGTTTTCCAAACCTGGCTCTGGCTGCAGGCATCAAAATGTGAGAGCATACTTTTCCTTTTGCTCAGAAGGTCAGCAGGTAAAAGAGCTGGTGCATGGCAAGGAGGAAGGGAGCCACATCCTAAGCTCTGAGGGGCCTAACAGGGAGATGCATTCCCATCTCCACTGGGGAGATGATCTTGCTGGCATGGGGGATTCCAGAGACTTGGCTGGGGGGGGCAGGGGGAGGGGGGTTTGGGGATTGCACCTATTGTGTGGGTTGCTTTTTGGCGAGCTTGTGCTGTTTTGTGTGATCGGCCATGCAAAAGACTGTGGCCATTGCTTTCATGAACACATCATGTGTTTGTGTGTGAGAGAGAGAGAGAAGAAAAGAAAGAAAAAGAAAGAAAGAAGAAGGGAAAAAGCAAGAGACAAAGAAAGAAAGAGGAAGAAAGAAAGAAAGAAAAAAAGAAAGAAAGAAAGAAAGAAAGAAAGACAGACAGAAAGAAAAAAGACAGAAAGAAAAAAAGAAGAGAAAGAGACAAAGAAAAAGAAAGAAAGAAAAAGAAATAAGAAGGGAGGGAGAGAGAAAGACAGAAAGAGAAAAGAGATAGAGAAAACTCTGTGCTATTATTTTTAATTGTTCCATTATTTGTCATGTGTTAATATGGTACACTGACGCTACACCTAGAGTGATTTTATTGCCTTTCTTGCCCAGGGCTGCCACATATTTTTCAGGGTTTTCATCCATTCAGTGTCTATAGTCCAAAGCATCAATACATGTGTGTTTAACAGAGTTGAAAGGGACTTTGGAGGTCTTCTAGTCCAAGCCCCTGCTCAGGCAGGAAAACTGAGGATGCCAAATTCTGAGTAGAGGTCCTGGGAAAGGTGTCCGAATAACAGAATAACACTTGGAAGTGACCTTGGGAACCCTACACCATTTCAGAGAAATGGCTGTCCAGTCTTCTTAAAACTTCCATTGAGTGATCACCCAGAATTTCTGGAGAAAAGCAGATCCACTGGTTAATTGTTCTAACTGTCAGGAAGTTTCTCCTTAAGGCCCTGTCACACTGCCCAACGGATGCAAAACATTTGTAAAAAGGACACAGCGGATGAGAAAAATGTTTATACACAAAAAGTGAGTTATTGTGAGAGAAACGAGTACACAGTGCGACTGAGAAAAAATGTTCCATCTGTTGTTTATCCGCTCTCAAAAGGGCAAAATTTGCATAAGCAGAGCGTAAAACACGGAAAGGAACGGATGGGGGGAGGACGCAGAGCGGATGGAAAAGCGGATGCGGAACGGAAGCCTTAGCAGATGGAAGCGGATGCAGAGCGGATGCAGAGCGGATGTGCACAGAGGATGCATAGAGGATGCATAGAGGATGCGTAGAGGAATGCGTAGAGGATGCACAGCATAAGATGGCGTAGAGGATGCAGAGCGATGACGTAGACGGATGCAGAGCGGATGCAGAGCGGATGCAGAGGCGGATGCAGAGGGATGCATAGCGAGAGACGCGGATGCGCAGCTGCATCCACTTTCATCCTTTTCTCCGTCCATGCGCTAGTAACGCTGTGCATGCTCCGTTCCGCTTCCTCCCTGCGTCCGTTTACCGCTGGAAACAGATTTGAGTTGCACGGATGCGCAGCGGATGCCTAGCGGATATAGCAGATGCGTAATGGATGCAGAACGGATGTCCCCGTATGCCTAGAGGATGCAGAACGGATCATTGGATACATTTTCCGTTCAAAAGTTTTGAGCACTCTCAAAACCTTCTGAGTGGATGAAATATCATAGACGGATGCTGGACGGATAGAGAGAGGAAGCAAAACGGAGGCAGGTGAGTACAGAACGGAAAGCATCGCGTTAACAACGGATGGTCAAGTGTTTTTCTCCGTTTTACATCCTCTTTCCATCCATTGGTGCAGTGTGACAGGGGCTTTAGTTTTAGGTTGTTTCTCTCTTTGTTCAGTTTCCATCCATTGCTTCTTGTTTGCTTTCCAGTGCTTTGGAAAATACATTGCTCCCCCCTTCTTTCTGGTAGCCCCTTAAAAGCCTGTTGCCTATTACACTCTTGGGCAAAGCATGTGAGCCATTTCCTCCTGGTGGTCCATGAAGGTACATCTGTAATTTGTAGATAATAAAATTATAAAAGGTGAACAATATTTTTATCAAACTATAGATATGCTGGGTGTGACAAGGAATGGCTGGGAGGGGAGAGGCCAGGTGAGAGACCCTTAGACATTTGAGTGATGTTGAGTTGGCCACACCCACACAATCACATGACCATCAAGCAATGCCCACTCAATCACATGATGACCAAGCCACGCCCACCCTGTCACATGATGACCAAGCCATGCCCACCAAATAAGCCACACCCACAGAACCCATAGTAAAAAAATTTAAATCCCACCACTGTACTGATACCATCTCTTCCTCCTAAGGGGTATCCATGACTGGCAGAAGAATGCAATTTATTTTTTCATCATGTCCTTCTTTTTCATTGTCATGTTGACATCTCATTTTTTTTTACCATATATTTATTAATTTATATGCCCCCCATTTCACTCTCAAGGGATTCTGGGCATCATATTCTGCAAAGATCCCTGCTTCTTCCTTTCTACCTTGCAAAACCACCAATTCTTCTTCTGAGGGAGTCCTTGGTGCTCTCTGAGCTTGGCTGTTTACTTGCAGATGTCTCATTATCCAAACTAATAACACCAGCACTGATTTATTTGCTAATGAAATATCTGCAAGAAAACAGTCACGCTTAGAGAGGACTAAGGACCTTTCATTTCAACCCTGAGCTACAAAATATTCTCCTTTATTAATTCTCTTTCTTCATCACCTCTGATAATGTGTCTATCCCCTTATACCTTCTCTACTACATGCTTCTGCTTGCTACTTAACTACCATCAACATATTTCCTCTTTTCCATTCAGCATCAGAAAAAGGGAGTAATCTTAACAGGAAATTATGGCTGGAAGTAATCTGACCCTAGAAACTCTCCTGTGGGGTAGAGGAGTTACCTGCCCCTTATTGATTGATTGATTGATTTTCTTTCTCTTCCTTTCTTTTTCTTTCTCACTTTCTTCATGGTCTTCAGCATCTGAAAGTTATAATTGTCCATGATTTCTTTATTTGGGTGTGAAAGTATGTGTGTGATAAGAGGAAGGCATGACCATGTTTCACTGATTTTAGGACTGGAAAATCCAGCTCTGCAAGTAAGCTCAAAACTGCTTGACTGCCTGAATTAGTTCATAATAAATCCTCCATCTGAAACCTTTTAGAATTTCATCCCATCCCCAAAGAACTGTAAATTAAGAAACACTTAATTCCACATCAACCTCTTTAAATAAATGTTAAAGATCTTCTACTGAGATCTTGCTCTCAA
The DNA here is from genome assembly GCA_004320025.1 of Laticauda laticaudata. NCBI lineage: Eukaryota > Metazoa > Chordata > Lepidosauria > Squamata > Elapidae > Laticauda > Laticauda laticaudata. Next base: position 10,340 of record BHFT01020086.1, on the reverse strand, counting down.
GCATTTTTAAAACTTATTAATCATTTAATGCATTGAGTTATGAATTAATTACACATTTTAGTGTTTTTGTATTAGTATGTTTCATTGGGTTATTCTTTGTGTTACTTAGTAATCCATGTCAGGAATTGAGATATGTAGAATAAGTAATCTCCAAATAGTAGTGTTGATAGTACTCCACAATAGTACTGAGAACCTCCACAATAGTACTGTTGATACCTTATTGGAGGGAAAGAGAGAGTTTACAGCTTTGAGAAAAGGAGTATTATCAAAAGCAGGCAACAATTTCATTTATAATGTGTGCCACTGTGCTGGCAGTAGAAAAACAACAATAAGATATATCTAATAAGATATATCTCTTATTAGATATATCAGGCCTTAACATAGGTCTGAGTCAGTTCCCAGAAGCCCAAGATCCTATTCTAGGCAGCGACCCAGCCAGTGTGAATGTTGACATTCCTCGATCAAATGCAAATAGGCACAAAGTACACCATTACATAAGCAAGCCCTTGTGAGTCAAATGCACTTTTACTGAGAGTAGCTCAATAAATTTAGATCAATGTTTCTCAAACCTGACATTAGGATATATGGATTTCAATTCCCAGAATTCCTGGGAAATCTGGGAGATAAAGTCCAGGAATTTAAAAGCTGTTAAGTTTGAGGACATTTATTTAGATTACTATTCATCTAAATCAGATTTGATAGGCACCAGCTATATAAGAGTAGTTCAGTTAATCTGCAGGGACTTGTCCAGGCGGTTGCCAGAAATCAAGTTGACCTGAAGGCACATACACAGTGTAAATTAAATAAATTAGAAAGACCACCTGTCTTCCAAATGACTCCATGTAGCTTATATGATGAAAAAAATTCTTTTAAGAAAAGAATGTGTAATGAAAAACAATGTAACTCCAACCCTGGGGACAAAACCATAATTTCAAAGACTTATGAAACCTTTGTAGAGTGGGAGCTGTGCAAGTCTTTGGGGGGATACTGTTCTTGAGGTAGAGTAGGTAGAGCCTCTTGGATAAATATGGTTGGAAACAACAATAATTTGTGAATGTGTGTTACTAGCTACTCTTCTGCCTTGAATTTTGATTGCCTGATAGAGCTTGATGTTTTACTGTTAATGTGCTACCTGGATACATTCATTCATCTTCTCCTTCTTGAGCCTGATCAAGATTTAGCATGTCTATCTTTGACTTACTAATGTTAGAAATTAGAGTTTTCAACTATACTATTGCTCCTTGGAATCCTTAATCTAGCCAAGAGGAGGGCAATATAAATGTGTGTCTGGTGCCTGCATGGGCTAGTCCCTGCAGTTTTCTTGGCAAGACTTTGGAAATGGTTTGTCATTGCCATCTTCCTAAGGTTGAAAGGGTGTCACTGGCCCAAGGTCCATCAGCCAGGCTTTTACCTAAGGTAGAATTAGAATCTATGATCTTCTAATTTTTAGCCCAGTGTCTTAACCATGACATCAAACTGGTTCTCGATGTTGAAAGAAATATCCATCTGGTTCAGTTCCAAGTGGGGAGAAAGACACTGGAAATATGGAGGCTGATTGGAAAGATATTTTAATGAAGCAGAACCATCAAGCACATGGTTCTCTGCTACAGCTGAACACATGGAGCTGAGAGTGAGGGGTATTTATACCTTCTCTTGGGCTTTGAAGTTGAACTTCTTGTTGAAGAACATGTATTCTATTGGCTGTTGTTGGGGTCACAGCTAACTTTGTACGCTGTCTGAGGCCCAGGCTTACTTGAAGCTTGCTGGGTGATGCAATGTCCCCAGTGATTGTGCCATGTGGTGAGCTCTGCTACTAGATGGATTAATCCAATTATGTCCTGGAGCGTCATGTTTTAATCCCATCACCCTGGTGCTGGAAGTCTTTTGTCTTGTAGATAGGCTGGCCCAGTCTTTCTTAATGGCACCAAATATCTGCTGGGAACAGGGAGCTGCTTTCTGTCTGGAAAAACATGTTTGTTAATTTCTCATCCAGCCTTTTTAAAATATTTTCTAAAATATTTCATTTTTCTAGGAGAGGGGTGGGTGCTAACTTTCTACATCAGTATCAATCTGGTCTTCACACCAATCGTCTACAACAGTTGGGAGTTGTTCAGAACCTTTTGGAAGCTGGTGGTGCTTCCTTTTATTGACCAAAATACATGTGAAGATGTGCAGGTATTTCAGTTATGCTTCTTTTAATGAGAAATGCTCTACTGGTGTTTAAAAGAGTAGCAGAGTCTCCTTCAGTTCAAGCCAAATATTCTACTTAGATCTAGAGTGTTTCTGATGTAAGACATTCCCCACAAACAAGGCCATCCTGATTGCAAAGCTGTGTTTTTATTCTTTTTATGCAGTAGGGGGGCATGAATTTTTAACTTCATACATCATTTACAATTTGCTGCAACAATTCTACAAAATCATTAAGCTTTAAAAAGTTAATGAAAGAGAATACATTTCCCCTTTTTTCTTTGCTGCCTGTCATGATGAGTTTTGTGATTTGTTGGTCTGAGCTGGCAGTTTGTTTATTATATTGGTAGAAAGAAAGGAAGTAAAGGAATCCAAATAGAAACATTAACAATAGTTTGAATGTGATGCACCAGCCATGAGCTATGAGGAATCAAGTGACAGCACACAGGTGATCTTTCTGATCTTGAAAAGCTAAAGGCTAGGTCCCACTGGCCGACGGACGCAAAACGTATGCATAAAGGACACAGCGGACAAGCAAAATTTTGGCTCCATCTGTTGTCATCCGCTCCAAAAAGTGACGACAATTTGCATAAACAGAACGGAAAAGAACGGAAAAAAATGGAAAAGAACGGACGTGGGAAGTATGTAACGGGGATGTTAAGCTGATGTTCCTAGAAAGCCGAGCAGATGACAGCGGATGGAAGTGGATGACACCTCCGAAGGACTTCTGGGGGAGAATTGTGAAGCTGACGCATAGCGGAAGGGGCGGATGCATAGCGGATGACGCGGATGCATCACGGACCTTAAGAAGCCAAAGCGGATAGCCGCACGGGTGTATATTGGATGCCAAAGGCATTTCACTGTGCATGCGGGGAGTTATGAATTGCGTCAGCTCCAACAGATAAAAAAGGAATGCAGCACGCATGCCAGTAGCATTCAGGCGGAAAGACGTGCTGCCACATACATCAAGCAATGAACACCATGGTTGGTCAGCAGGGAAAAGACGAAGGCTGTCCTACTCGTTCCCAGCCCTGGCAAGAAGGGACAGACCAGCATCCCACCGCCCTGGCACTGACTCTGAACCTCCTCCTGCTGCCTGCTAACTGCGCTGCATTGAACCAGCCCCAAGTCACTCAAAGCCCTGCTTGCCCTGAAGGACCGCTGCTGCTTCAAGCCCCCTGAAGGCCCTGCTGAAGCCGCTTTGCCACGAGGGAGGAAGAGGCAAGGAAAGGAGAAGGAGAAGAGGAACAGAACACTGTTTACGAGGATCCATGAAGATGAGATGCTGGAATGGCTGAGGGAGAACGATACCTCTGGAGAAAAGGGCACAAGACTCTATCGCCGACACAAGAAGAAGCAGGCAGCTTGGAGAGACAAGGTAGAGATACGTGGGGTACCACCGCAAGGATGTACTCGCGGGATGGAGGAAGCACATGCCACAACCTGGTATGGCAAAACTACACCTCAAAAATCCAGGCAAGGCCGCTGTCAAGCTTAACTGACCGGGAATGTATGTCATGCCAAGTGCAAGTTTCCTGAGGGTGAGATCCGCCCAAGGAGCAGCCCCCTCTGGAGACCTCTCTCCCTCAGACAGGCCAAGACAGCCAGTCCCTCATCCAACGCAGGAGCCAGCAAGTCTGTCCAGGAAAGTGTCTACAGAGGCCCCACGGCAGAGACCCCCCCCACAGCTGCACTTCCCCATGGCAGTGGACTGGAGGATCCCCTGTCACAAATGGAGGAAGAAGCAAGCAGCCAACAGAGGCCAACCCACCCCCACCCCCCAGCTCACAGACTGGAGGGCCAGAACCACAGTGTGTTTGTTGCGAGATCAGGGACACCAAAGTCGAAAAGACGCACAGAAGTTCTCTCTCAGCTGGTCAACTTGGACATGAGAATCCTAGGCCACCAACACCTTCATCACGTACATGAGCCAGACCCTGCAGGGACCTGCCCGAGGGCCCAGGACCAGGTGATGAAGGAGAAAATAACAGCACTTCTGCACAACCTCAAGGCCCAGCTGAAGCTGCTCCTACCAGTCCGGTCTGCTCCAACACCCCAGGCGATGTCACAGCCTTCCACGGGCTTTCAACAGCCCCTCACCTACCAAGGGTACAAAATACCAGGAAGCTTCCACAAGCAAAACAGACTTCCCAGTCCAAGCCTAGGTTCATCCATGCCAGACAGACTCCAACTCCTCACCCAGCTGCAGACCAGACAGCCTCACTACACTCCTCCTTCGCTCCACCGCATCAGCCAAGCCCATCAATGGACAATTTTGTCATTCAGTATTGGCCTCACATTCTCCGGTCTTTGATGAGGGGCCGTCTCAACCTTACGGGACTGAGTCAGCTCTCGGACATCTTCCTGACACACCAATCCCCTGTTGTACTCTCGGGGCCAAGCACCCCAATGGCGCCTCAGAACAGTACTCAAGCCACAGCCACCTCCAAAGTCCCTGCCCACTAAACAGCTTGAGACCATGGACATGCACCTCAGAGTGACTGAGAAGGTGTCACGAGACTGATTGTTTATTCACTTTATATTGCTTAAGACACTTTACTTGGTTCATTTTGCTTTTTTAATAAAAGTTCATAAAGTTTTAACCTAAGAACATGTTGATAAAGGTTATCTTTGCGTTAAGACATTTGGTTCATTTTTACTACCTGAGAAAAGTGCTGGGTGAAAAATTTTAACAAATGGTGAAGCCTTTGCAATGCTTGTGAGATAGATAAGAATAGTTGTGGATAGATAAAACCTCCAGTGCAAGGCATAGTGGACTGTATGGTTCCCCCATACCAAGCTGCCACACATATGGACCTTTTATTATCAATAACAATTTATTCATGATCAAATAACATTTAAAAAATAAACAAAGCTCTTATTAATTCATTGTAGGACCACTGCAACAATACATGGCACACACTCATCACGTGTTATGCGACAGGCTTCAAGGAGAGCATCCATAATTCATCTCCTCATCCTGTCTTGCACTCCACTTTGCTTCCACTGGGGAGTTGAACCAGTTTGTCTCAGGAGGTTGCGGCTGTTCTTCCCTTCACGTGAAGCCTGTGGGACCTTGTACATCCACAGTGTCTATCAGGTTAGTCCTTGCCTCCATTCACCAGGCGCTCCATGTCCCCATTCCCTTGTTGTGGTCGGACAAGGGCTGTTCTGGCAACCAATGGGTAGTGGTGTTTTTTTTTTTTTTTTCTGCATTGAGATTGTGCAGGATGCAGCAAGCTCCACGATGTTCCTCACAGTCTTGGTTATGCTGCATGTGGTGAGAAGTATCTGGAACCTGTTGGCCAGGATGCCAAAGGCATTCTATACACTACCCTGTCTTGGCCCTGGACAGCCTGTAGTTGAAGATCCTTTTTCATGGCGTGAGGAAATCTGGAAGTGTAGGGCTCACTGAGGTAGGTTCTGAAAAGGAGAGGCGTCACCACCCTTCAACTGTTGCAAGTACAGGCAAATGCAATGCTGAGCATGTCGTCTGGGCGGCCGGTCTGGATCTGGGGAAAGCATGAATGACGGTTTGCGTTCCTGCCCTCCTTGAGAGTCACTGGCATTGATATACCTGGGCATTCCTGAAGCTGAACCCATTGCCTGACAGCCATTTGATGTACATTGAACTTGTAGTCAGCATCAACCGTCGGCAAGAGGATGACACTACGAAGAAATCCTTATTAGTTGAAAAGAAGTGGACCCTGGTGGCTGGAGCTTTGCAAGCACGTGCTTCCCATCTTTTGGCTCCAACGGTTGTGGGGAAAGTTCCACCTCTGATATCTCTCTTCTGCAAGTTCTCCAGCCTTGTTCCAGTGGTGGGGCCTTGAGGAGCTCCTCATGTATTCTCGATGATGGCCTGCACCACTTCTCTGGACCACTTGCTGATGGTGTTGTGTGGCACCTCCAGGCATTACTCCCCAGATGTTCTGTATCCTGCCCCAGAGGCAAGGTGGTGCAAGAGTCCAGTGCCACCTTCAGTCAGGGTCCAGGTTGGCAGGAAAAAGTTTGGTGCTCGGCTTTGTCAAACCTGGGGTCTCAGACGTTCCCACAACTTCATCAACATTGGCTGGTGGCATCCTCATGAAGTGATGGAATGCATGAAGTCTTCATTCTCAGCTCCACGCATCAACGGTCATACAGTCCAAAACTCCATTTTCTCATTGATCCATCTCGGACCCACACAGGCTCTTGGATGTCTTCCTCTCTTTCCTTCTGTATAAAAGGTGAAACAGTTGAACAGTTTTAGTTCTGGTGATGAATGACGCAGCTACCATATGGACTCTGTCATGATCCATGGTGGAGAACAATTGTGATGTGGAAGAGCAAGAGCAAGGGTGAAGAGGTCTGTTACACCACACTGCTGGACTCATAGCTGGATCCAGATAATTTTCTTCCCCCTTTTTATAGGAGATTCGGTAGTCTTCTGTAGGTGTCCTTCTACATACTCCTAGGCATACTGCAGACATCACAAATATCCGAGATACAATCCAGATATACAACATTTTGTCCATTTTAATCTTTATATATGAAGATGCATTACGCTTACATCTTTCTATTTCCGTGTATTAATGCTGTGCTGTAACGTTCCGATGCACCTTTTGTTTCCTCCCTCTTTTCTGTTTTCAGCTGCAGCAGATGTGAGTGAGTGTTGAGGGGATGGCCAGAGGATGCAGAGAGGATACAGTGGACATTTAATGGATGATAATGGACATAGAATGTTTGTTTCTCGTATATGTCACGGATGTACATCGTACGCGGCGGAAAGTTCATCCGCTCACAAAGTTTTGTGCAGCTCAAATCTTGCGTGGATGAAATCTCAGTGGATGGATGCTCAAGGGATAGAGCATATGAAACATGTATGCAGTGAGTACACAACAGATGCATAGCATTTTCCAACGGATTGCATCCATAAGTGCAGTGTGACAGGGGCTTAAATAGGGCTGAGTTTGTAACTATTCAGGATGGAAGATCAGCAGAAAATGCCAGGCAATAAGATATAGAAAATAGAAAAAAGCCTGAAATGTCAACCCAACAAGATAGATCAGCCTAAGAAACCAATGACATATCAACCAGGAGTATTTTATTGTAACAAAACCTTGCAAGTCTATGTGTGCTTTCTCCTTTCTTAATCTTCACATGAATCAAGGATGGCCTTGTCTGAGATGTTTTCTCACATTATTTCTTGGTCCAGGCTCAAGACACTCTTATCTGACCATCCTCTCTTCCTCCTGTCCTTGAAGGCTATTTCCTCTGCCCTCTGCATGAACAAAAGTAGTGGCAAGCCATTTCAATATGTTGCTAACATACTTCTCATGGACAAAAGAAGGACTAAGGGGTGACACGATAGCAGTGTTTCAATATTTGAGGGGCTGCTACAAAGAAGGGGTGTCAAACTATTTTCCAAAGCACCAAAAGACAAGACAATGAAACATGGATGGAAACTAATCAAGGAGAGATGCTAGAACTAAAGAGAAATTTCCCATCAGTGAGAACAATTAGACTTAGAGTAACTTTATTGTCACTTTAAACCATGTGATCAAACTCACCACCTCATGTTGCTGTCATATGATGTTTCATGACATTTTCCCCCTTTGCGGAGCTGGGGTAAGTGTGGCCTGTATGTGACGCATCCACCCCATGGGCCGCCATTTGACATCCCTGCTTTAAATGTACACTAATCAGCATTCATTAAAATGAAATTTCATTGTATATAGCACTCAGAGGGTCACTAATATACATTACACAAAGATGACAAAAATATAAACAAATAAATATGCATATACCCACATATATTATATGACACAGAAAAACAACACAGTCTAGTTCAGATATATACATGTACTTTGCAAGAAAAACAGATCTTGGAAGTTTATCAGACAGGGGGCATAGGGAACAAAGCTGTTGCAGAATCTGGCAGTCCTGCTAGAAATACTTCAAAACCTCCTCCAAAAGGGGAGCAATTAATTTGTGGAATGGCTCACCTTCAGAAGTTGTGGGTGGTTCATCACTGGAGGCTTTTAAGAAGAGACTTGGCTGGAATAGTATAGGATCCTTTGCTAAAGCAGGGGGTTGGACTTGAACAGGGGTCACCAACCTTTTGAACCTCTGGGACCACCAAACTCATAATTTTAAAACCCAGAGACCACAAACCAGTTCTGTGGGTATAGCCTAATTTGTGGGTGTGGCTTGGTGATCATGTGACTGGCTGGGCATGGCTTGTATGTAAATATTATAAAATAAATATTGAATTTTTATTAAAAAAAGACCAACTTTTACCCGAAAATCAGGCAAAGCAGGCGGGCAATTTAGTTGCTCACAGAATCATTCAGTGAGCTATCTGCATCGGCTCCTCAGTCTGTACATAAAATTTGCTTGTAGTGGAGTCTGCACCGAAAATAGAACCTTCAGTCCTAAGGAACCAGAGCCCAAAATCTGAAAGGACTATCTGGAAAGGCAAGAATTGCAACCATTTCCTTGCTTCCTAGCAAATCTTAATCTCCCAGAAGCAGAACAGCTGCTGATCGGGAAAAAAGGAAATAACACAAGCAGGCAAGTTTGCTGGGGTAAGAGTGAGTGGAAGGGAGGGGTTTCCCAGGGTATGTTGGGCAGCGCAGCCTTGTGTTCTGTGAGCTGGATTAATTGCTTTGGGCAGGTGACGTTCTCCTGTGGCCCACCAAATTGTGCTTGATGGCCCCCCCGGTGATTCTGTGGCCGACGGTTGGTGACCGCATGGACTAGAAAACCTTAAGTCCTTCCAGCTCTGTTATTTCTGTGTTCCACAGATATGAAAGGTCACAGGGCATATCTGAACTTTAAAGGATCTTCCCTTGGAATGAATCAGGCCAGAACAAGAATATATCCAAGCAGTGCACTGGTTCCTTATTCTATCAGGGCTAAGCCCCTGTCACACTGAACAACGGGATGCAAGAGGATGGTAAAATGACAAAAAAGCTTGCCATCCATTGAAAACACCGATGCATCCGTTGGTGATACTCACTGCGTGTGTGTTTCCTATGCTCTATGCCATAAAACATCCGTTCTACTGCTATTTATCTGCTCAAAAAGTTGTTGAGCTGCACAAAACTTTTAAGCGATAACTTTCCGCTCGTTACGATATACAATCGTGACACATTCAGCAACAAATGTTCTACATCCGTTGAATCAGTTACCTCCGATGTATCCGCTCCGGCATCCTCTGGACATCCGCGCAATCACTCCGCTCCAGCGGAAAGCGGAAAGAGGGAGAAGCGAAAGGTCGCGGAACACCACACCAGCGGTTAGCACAGACATAGAAAGGCATGTAAGGGATAGCATCTCGTATAGAAAACATTAAAACGGACAAACGTTCGTATATGGGACATAACTCGGATATTTTGGTGTCTGGAGGATGCCGAGAGTATGTAGAAGGACCCTAGTGGAAAACCGGACAGTTCTATAAAGGGAGGAATCACCTGATCTCACTTTCAGTCGCAGCCTGGTGTGCAGACCTCGTCAGCTTGCTCTGCTCCTCCAGATCATCCACTGATCCCACCATGGAATCATGCGGCAACTCCTTTAGGTAGCCGCCTCATTCAACCCAGAACCAAGCCCTGCTTCAGACTGTTTCCTTTCTACGCAGGGGAAGAGGAAACGTCCAAAAGCTGTCTGGTCCAAAGATGGATCAGAGAAGAGTGGAGTTTGGACTGTATGAAGTTTGATGGTGATGCTGAGGGAATGAAGACCCTCGTGCAATTCCAGAACTTAATCAGGAGCCACCAGCCATGTTTACGAAGTGTGGAGTGTCTGAGCCAGGTTGCCAAGGCAAAACACAAACTTCCATCCCAGCCGGACACTAGATGAAGGTGGCACTTGACTCTGCGCCACCTTGCCTCTGGTACAGGGTACAGAAAACATGGGAGTATGTTCCTGGAGGGTGCCACAACACACAGCATTGTGGTCAGAGAAGTGTGGGCCATATCGGAATACTGGAAGGAGCTCCTCGCAGTGCCCCCACCACTGAAGAAGGCTGGAGAAGTTGCAGAGCATGTATCAGAGGGTGGAACTTTCCCACACCATTGGAGCTATAGAGGGAAGCAGTGGGCCTGCAACCTCCAACCAACTTCAGGGTTTCCACTTTCTTTCACTATAATGGCTTTTTCTTTCAGGTC
>BHFT01020085.1:0-47887 GCA_004320025.1 Laticauda laticaudata | reverse complement strand
AAGTTCATCCACTCAAAAAGTTTTGTGCAGCTCAAAACTTTTTGAGCGGATGAAATAGCAGTAGACGGATGTTTCACAGATAGAACATATGAAAGACGTACGCAGTGAGTACACAACGGATGCATCGCGTTTTCCATGGATGGCAAGCGTTTTTGTCCGTTTTACATCCTCTTTGCATCCGTTGGTGCAGTGTGACATGGGCTTTAACAATCAATGTCTTGTTAAACATACAATATATTATGCTTTTTGTTTTAATAAACAATACTAAATAGGTTATAAAATGAATAAGTTGAAGCTTATATGAATTAAAATATTTCTGTTCTATAGTTGCCTATAAAATATTAAGGACTGCCCTTACATTATTAAAAAAAAACACGATGGCTTTTTGTAAACAAGCTTTGACCTTCTTCATTTTAAATGAAAAAGTTCACAATCCTGGGAGGAAGATTTTACTAAATCATTTCCACATGTGCACATCAAAACAAATGAATACAGTAAGAAAATCAATGCTGTAAGAAGTATCTGATGCTTCACTTTTAAAGAAGAATTTAGTGTAAGAAAAGAAACTCATGCTCATAACAGCCTACATACTGAGGAAGGATTAGAAGGATGGCCTAGATTAAAAAAAAGTAGTATGAGAAGCAGCAATCACATTGTGCAAGCACATATTTCTAAAATATGGTCTTTAGAACAATATAGCTTCAGAACAAAACAATGTGAATATGAAGACATATAGTCTCATTTAAGGACTCTTTCAGCCTTCTTAGCAAATATAATCCAACATGAAATTATTTCTTTTAATTTTATTTATTTACCTCTCATCTAGATTTTGGAANATCAAAATTAAATTTTGCACACTAAAACACACACACACACAAAAGGCTTTAGTTTTGTTCCAAAACACAAATAAACTTAATAATATAATGAATGAAACCAATGTCAATCAAAACTGAAGTTAAAATGGAATTCCTGGATAGCATATTTTTATGAATGCACATTACAGTATTTTCATATTTTCCCATATATAAACAAATCCAAAAGTTTACATAAAACTATATTAATATTTTAAATGTAGTGAATATTTGAAACATACCTGATTGTGGATTCTCAGGTGGCAAGTCACCATCAGATAAATCTGAATCTTCAAATCCTTTAATAATAAAAAGAGTAAAAGCACACTTTAAAATGTATATAATTTAACCCCCAATTTGCATAGTGGAGTTTTATATAATTTCCAGTTTAAGTCATTACATTAAGAAGCTTAACTATACCACAGATTCATGTTTTATTGCTTACATTTAAAATTTTAAATCTATCTAAATACAAAAATGTTTTTAATTAATATTTCATAATTATGAAAACACAGGTATCAAGTAAACAAAATAATACTTTGTACGTGGGCTGTGCAAATCCTTTGAAATGGTATTTCAGAACCTGTGGGAATACCTATTCATCAAAATCAAAGTGCATTTATTCATTTTTATTTAAAGACAATAGCATAAAACATGCAACATACCATAAACTAAATTATTAAGAAAAAAATATGGCTAATTGGCCTCCTGATATTAGTAGCAGATGACATAATTGTATCCAGAATTTCCTCATAGTAATCATAACTGAACAGTATTTTATTGTTTTTTGAGATTTCTATGGATTTATCAATTAAGAAAAATGTATTCACTTAGATTGTATAACTGAACAGATCTATAAAGAGCATTATTTATCAAATACAAAATACAAAGAATATTATTTACAAAAAGAATATTAATTCAAAACACTACATACAGCAGAACATATCAAGAAGACTCAACAACACTCTACTAACAGGGACAAATTCAGTCACAGAAGGGAAGTTTCATAAGAATAAAAGAGTCAAAGTGGGAAGGACCCGTGCTCTTATAACACATATAGGAGTTGAAGAAAGTACATGTGTATCACGCTGTCTAATCTGATTAGGGTGGAGATGGAAGGCAGGAAGATCAGAAAGCTCTCCAAGGGACATGGCACAAGCAAGAAGTATTTGTCAGCTACTGTGAAGACATTTCCCTCCAACAGAAGCTGACAAGGGCCTTTCTATTTATTTATTTGTCAATAGATTACAAGATATAAGTATAAATATTGGAAATGGATACAAATAATTGGGGACAATAGTTCAGGGATGGTGGGCACAACTGTGCACAATACTGATTTATTTTAACCACATAAACAATCAGATCAAATCCTAATTAATATTAGGGTAGTATAAATATGTAACCCCACCAACACTGACAGGGAGGAATATATGAAAGTCAAAAGCAAGAGTGGCTTTTGTTACTACAACAATTTTAAATATCAGCAGCATTACTGGAATCCAAAGTGGGTTTGTTAAAAACAGATCATACTAGACAAACCTTATTACTTTTTTTGATAAAGTAACCAAATTTCAGTGAAATGATGTGCACATAGTATACTTGAACTTCAGCAAAGGTAGAACAATGTGAGATAGACAGTAACACCACCAGATGGATTCTCAATCGGCTGATCAATTGAGGGTAGTTCTCAATTGAACTACATTTATATGGAGGGAAGTATGCAGTGGGATACCTCTAGATTGAGTCTTGGATCCAGGACTCTTCAACATCTTCATGAGATGTGGGGTAGAAGAGGAACTTATTTGTAGATGGCAGCAAGCTTGGGGGAATTGCTAACACTTTGAAAACTAGACTCAAGATTCAGAACGATATTGACAGATTTGAACATTGTACCCAAGACTCAGTTCAGTGAGAAAAGTAAGGTCCTGTATTTAGGAAGGAAAAACCAAATGCATAGGTTTAAAATAGGTGGTACATGGCTCAACAATAGTAAGAGAGAGATCTGTGAGAGAGATCTAGGTATCCTAATGAACCACCACTTAAGTATGAACCAGAAATGTGCTGCAGCTGCCAAAAAAAAAAAAAAAAGCCAATGCAGTTCTAGGCTCCATCAACAGGGGGATAGCATCAAGAAAATGAGAAGTGATAGTACTGTTTTACACTGTACTAGTGAGACAACACTTGGAATAATGCTTCCAGTTCTGGTCACTACAATACAAAACAGAGGCTGAGACCTGGAAAAGGTGCAGATAAGAAGAATAAATATGATAATGGGTCTGAAGGCTAAATCAGAAACAGTTGACAGATCTAAAGAAGGATCTGGGGGGACATGATTCTTCCAGGACTTGAGGAGCTGTCACAAAGAAGAGGGAATTGAGTTTTTCTCTAGAGAGAGTCCTGCACCAGAGAGCAGGACAAGAAGCAATGGGTGGAAGCTTATCAAAGAAAGTCACAACCTAGAAGTAAGGATAAATTTTCTGACAGTGAGAGAAATTAATCAAAGAAATAACTTGCCTCTTGTGGTTGTTGGTCCTCCATTACTAGGATTTCAAGAATAGAATGGACAACCATTCAATGGGATGATATACTGTAAGTCTCCTGCCAGGAGCAGGTTTGACCTCCAAAGTCCCTTTCAACTCTATGATTCTATGAATAGGCACTAAATATGTACTTTTTGAAAAAAAAAACTTACCCCCACTGTGGCCATTACTCCCAGGTTTTGGCTGAGGAGGTGGTGCTGCTGTTTTTTTGGAATCATCGCCACCTACTGATAAAGAAAGATAAATACAACTTTCAAACTAGAAAATATATTTATTTAGAAAATGTATGTAGCTGCCAAACTTACTCTTGGTGACTCTGGACAGTTTACAAAGTACAAAACCAATAAATCCCCATCCCTCTGGTAACAATAATCAGATCAGCCAAATGATGGGCTCCCTATCACTCTGGAATCTCTATGCTCATTGACAGAACCATGCCTTCAGAGAGGCTTGTGAAAGAGAGTCAAAGTGAGGGACAATCTGCAGGGAGAATACTCCACAGGGACAGAGCTACTACAGAGAAGGCCCTTCTTCTTGGTCCCACTAAATGGACCTCCTTAGGAGATAGAAAACCGAAACCTTGGGTGGGATTCAATTTTCTTAATAACCAGTTCTTTTTTTTTTAAACAAGTTTTATTCAATTTTTCCAAAACAACATAAAAAAGGCTCTTTTCAGTGTACAACATAATTCTGAGTCACCACTTTTACATGCAAATATGACAGTAATTATGTATTCATTCATTCATTCATTCAACATTCTGTCTTGTCCATTTTTAACTTAATTCTATTATTACTTCTCCATTTCAATTTTTACATAAGAAAAGAAATAGATACATTAATTCTGTTAAGTGATATTTCATTCTAAGCATCTTCTCAATTCATTTCAATTTATTTCAAATATATTTCTTAAGCATTAACATTTCTTTTAAGCATGGCCTTTTCCAAAGTACTCTTTTCTCATTTTACCTCTCAACTTTTAAATAAGAAAAGGAACAAGCAAGTTAATGCTATTCATTAAAATTATTCTCATTCTAAACATCTTCTCAATTCATTTCAATTTATTTCAAATGTATTTAAGCCTTAACATTTCTTTTAAACATTGCCTTTTCCAAAGTACTCTTTTCTCATTTAAATCACTAATAGTTTCCATATATTTATATTTATTCCCTTTTAATTCTTTTTTTATCTTGTCAAATTTGCAATTCCATTGCATATTATTTTCATAAAGTCTAGATTAATACAAGTTTTTCACATAAAACAAAACATAATTTTCCCCTCCCTTTTTACTATTTTGGGGTGTCACCTCAGTGGTTTCAGTATGTCTTAGTTCCCTCTTCTGTAATTCCCAATTAAACATCTATTTTACTTAATTATAGTAATAATCAATCCCTAGAAAAATTAAACTAACTTAACATTGGTACTTTTCAGGTCAGATCGCAATTGTATTTCTCCTTTACTGTCCATAAATTTTTATTTATGGTATGCAAATAAATAAGAGTATAAAAGAACAGTTAATCCAATTTGCTGGTCACTGATAATAATCTCATTTTTAACTCCTCACAATTCATTTCAATCATTTCAATATATTAATAAACAGTACCTTTCTTGTAGAATAAAAACAAGAAAATGATTCATTTGCTGAAATTAATAGAGTGGCCCCTCTCCTCAATAAACTATACTTTATAATTTGTAATTGCAAAAAATACATTATATTACGCCTAGTGAGCAGAGTGAGGAATCCCATCTTAAATTCATCTAACATTGT
Organism: Laticauda laticaudata; assembly: GCA_004320025.1. Classification (NCBI taxonomy): domain Eukaryota; kingdom Metazoa; phylum Chordata; class Lepidosauria; order Squamata; family Elapidae; genus Laticauda; species Laticauda laticaudata. Next base: position 42,731 of record BHFT01020085.1, on the reverse strand, counting down.
TCCGCAAAATTTTCCTTTATTGTTTACAATTCCCATAATTTTCTTTCTTTCCTGTTCCTGTTTCATATAGCGCTTGCCTTTTGCTTTTCCAAATCTTTTCCCTGAGATTTTCCTCTTCTATATATTTTTCCTTCCCCTTTGTTACTTGTCTGCTGTTTCTTTCTGTCTTTTCTGATTTTTATAGATATTCCCGCTTTTATTATTTTTATAAATATTTTTAATCGCCGCTCTTTTTCCTCTTCTTTGTGGTATTCTTGTGTTGGATAGTCTATTTAAGATGGCTTCTTCTTGAACCTAACTCCTCCTCTCTGACGGTTTCTTTCTTTACATTCCTTAATCACTCACATTTCCATCTGCTTTAACTTCAGAGGCAAGTGATTCACCTCTGCATGTAGTAGTTCTTGTCAAATTTTTAGGTTCCAGTTTTTAGATTCCACAGAAGATATCGAGTCATTTGCACATCTTAATATTGATGTCATTGAAAATCCACGCAATCCCAATCTTTTCTTTTTTCTCTTCTAACTTTCTGATTAACAACTATTCCGGAGAGGTGTATTGAGTGAGAAAATCGAGCCATCGCCAGAGAATGAGTATGTTGGTGTGTGTGGTTTGTTCTAATTCAATTTTTCACTTTTTAGGGTACTTGTTTAATATGTTTCAATAATTTCCTTTTTGTTGTAACATATCCGATTCAAGAGAAATAGGAATTTCCCTTTTCAGTGAGGAGATTTTTCCACCAGATGGCATCCTCTTATTATGCAATGTCTCACCGTCTCTCCTCTTTATTTGGCTTTCCAAAACCTCAGTGATTTCGCGAAACAGATAAATCTCGAGAGTGTTAGAAGTAGTTGCCACCTTCTTTTGAACAATTCCTAAGTCAGCTTTAAATTGGTGCCTGTTTGTTAGCAATGTATCTTTAATTCATTTTTTGGATATCTTGTTCACAGCTTCTTCCAATCCTGGTTCGAAGGCCTGCTCAGACTGTCAAAGATATTTTTCACTTTTTTTTTTCGTTCTCTTTCCTTATTCTTTCATAAAAATTCTTAAAAACACTGTCTTGGGGTACTTAATGTGAATTGTGCACAAGTTGCGGTTCTTATGTGTTACCTCTTTCTCTCTCACTGAACAATTTAGTCGCAGCTAAAGTCCTCCTCTTCAGGGGGTGCCATTTAGACCACCGCTCGGTCATCTAAGAGGTAAATAATTTGCGTCAGAGGGGATGGGTCTCGCCGGCGTCAGCTGTCTAGACCCGCTGCCCCTCGAAGCTTAGCACCATCACAGTGATTGGGGCTCTCCAGCACGGGACCGAAAAACCTTGCCGGAAACCAAGTTTGCAGTCTCCGGTCTGTTCGCGAGGAAGGGCTTAACCCAGCTTAACAACCAGTTCTGTGGTGATGCGCTAATTTTGGTAGGGGGGGGGTGAGGCTTGGTGGTCAGATCACTGTGTGGTGTGGCCTTGCTGGACCTGGGCATGGCTTGGTGGTCATGTAACCGGCCTTAAGGCTGACTTTTAATAAATTAATGGTAAATTATTTATGGATATTGTAAATATTATGGAGAATAGTAAAATAGTAATTGATTTTTTTAATATAAATAAAACCAGAGCAACTTTACTAAGAAACAGTCAAACAGGCAGGCCAATAAGTTGCTCAAGAATCAAAGAGTGGATACTAGAGATATTTACCTTTCTGCAATCTTGCTATCTGAGTCCTGCATGAGAAATAGAAGCTTAAAGGCCCTGTCACACTGCCGCAACGAGATGCAAACAGAGCAAGCGGACGAGAAAATGTTCCATCCAATTGTATCCGCTCGAAGGGGCAAAAATTTTGCATAACCGGGACGGATACAGGATGAGGGGAGGAAAACGAGCGATGGAAGCGGATGCGAAGGCCAGCGATGGAGAGAGGATGAAAGCAGAGGGCACAGTCCGTAGCTTCCGGGGGAACACTAGAAAGCCGGACAGGAATGGAATACAGCAGATGCAAACGGACGCCAAACCGGATGAAGCGGATACACGCGGAAGCCAGGCGGATGCACGAAGTTTGCCGCATAGTCGGGAGATGCATGTCAAGTCAGCCCCTGCGGAGTGATAACGGAAGCAGTCAGGAGCAGGTGGGCGCACAGAGAGACGAGATGGCTTTCCAAACATTCGACTGCTTGCCTGTCCTCCTGCCATGTCTGCCTGCAAGCCTTGCTGTCAGCTTGCCTGTCTGCCTGCCTGCTGCAGCCTGGTGCCCTGCTCCTACTGCAGAGCCTTCCTCGCCAGCAGCCTTGCCTGCAGCCTGTCGCCTGGGCTGCCTGCCACTTGGTGCGCTGCCTCCGCCAGCCTTCCTGCCAACGCCTTGGTGCTGCTCCTGCCAGCCTTGATTTCCTGCCCAGCTCCCTCGCCAGCAACACCATAACTGCTGAAGCAAGCAAGCCTCAGCCATATGCTGCAGCCCTTGCAAGAGGGAACAGGGCTACCATCTGGCTGGCTGCATGCTGTTCTGCTGGGGGCTTTTGGCAGCCCGGGCTCGCTCTTCTGGGCTGGGGCTTACGTGCTGCTTCGTGCTGTTTGGAGGGCTGGATGACAAGCACATCCAGACCAGCCACCTCTCACAGCAACCTGGAGCCCTTCAATCCCTGGAGACTGAGGGCGACACAAGAGGGAGTGCAGAGACTCATTTTTGTTTTTATAGCTTCTTGTTAATAAAGTCTATATTTGATTCACACATCTTGCTTACTTCTTTTTTAGTTTAGAGTAGGTGCTTGGTGGAATCCTTTTAGAAGAATGGTTTAAGCCTTTGCATGCTTGTAGGGTGTAAGGTAGATTAGCAGTGGGTATGTGAGTGTGTGGGATTTGGGATGGGTATGCTGAGCATGTAACCTTTGGGATAGAATAAACCTCAGTGCAAGCCATGTGGACTGTAAATGGGTCCACCTCGCCAGGCTGGCCACACTTTGGCCTTTACATTATCAAATAACAATGTAATCAATCATCCACATGTCAACCATAAACAACAACTCTTTATTAATGCCCTGTCATTGTCAGGCCCACAACCACATCGGCCCAGATCTTCATCAGTGTGATGAGACAAGGCTGAAGGAAGTCCATTAAGCATGTCTATCATCCTTGTCTTGCCACTCGGACCTCCGCTGGGGAGCTGCACCAAGTGTTTCAGGAGAGAATGCGCTGCTTTTCCCTTCACGTGAAGCTCTGTTGGGACCATTTGCAGGGCAATCCAAGTGTCTATCAGGTTATCCGCCCTTGCTGCAATTCACCAGGCTCCATGTCCCCATTGCTTGCTGGAGTCGCACGAGCCTGTCTGCAAGATGGGTAGCGGGTGCGCATGAGATTGTGCAGGATACAGCATAGCTTCCTGATCCTCCTCACACCGGTCCTCTGGGCGATCGCTGGCAATGGTGGTGAAAGTACTGGAACCTGTTTGGCCAGGATACCGAGCCGTTCTCTTACGACTCCGCCTTGCCCTGAAACAGCCTGTAGTTGAAGATCTCTCTTCATCGTGAGTAGTTTGAGGGTAGGGCTTCATGAGGTAGATTGTGAGAGAAGAAGGCGTCATCCCCAGACGAAAGTAGGCAAAATTGTTGGTTTGTTGGTGGGTCGAGACCCATGAGAGCGGCGTCCAGCCTCCTTGAGTCACTGGCGTTGTATACCTGGGCATCTGAAGATGAGCGTTGCTGAACATCGATGTAATGAACTTGTAAGTGAGCATGAACCATGGCGAAGAAGGATGATGCTGAAGAAGCCCTTGTAATTGAAATAAGTGGATCCCGCGACTTGGCTGGAGCTTTGCAGCCATGTGCTTGCCATCTATGGCTCCAAAGCGGTGTGGGGAAGTTCACTTCTGATAACACTGCTTCTGCAACTTTCTTCCATTCTTCTTCAGTGGAGGGCGCACTGGAGGAGCTCCTCTTTGTATTCTTCGATGATGCTGCCAGCAACTTCCTACTACAATGCTGATGGTGTTGGGTGGCACTCAGCCGTACTGCATGCTCCTGTAGGTGGTCCCTGAGGTGCGCAGGTGGCCCAGAGTCAGTGCCACGTTCAGTGGTGGACGCGGAAGTTGGTGTTTGCCTTGCTCAACCTTGGGTGTCAGGCGCTGCACAACTTCGTCAAACATGGCTGGAGGCATCCTCATGAAGTTCTGGAATGCACGAGTGTCTTCGTTCCCTGAGCTCCACCATCGCTTGTTTAAACAGTCCGCCCTCTGCTTTCTCACGATCCATCTTCGTACCGCGACGCTTCTTGGCCGCCTCTTTTCTTCCCGGAGTAGAGTTCACAGAGCCTGTAGATGGCTTCGCACTGTTGCAGAAGGTGGTGGCTGCCAAAAGGGACTGTGTTACGGATCCACAGTGGACATGAGTGGATGCTGTGGAAGAGGAAGTCAGATGAAGGCTGCAGAGGTCTGCAGCAGGGCCTCTGGTCTGAAAGTGAGATCCAGATGTGTTGCTCCCCTTTTTATAGGCAGTATAGGTTGTCCTTTGCATCTCTAGGCATCCTCTAGACATCCTTAATATCCGAGATAGGTCTCTGCGGACTTTTTCCAATTTTAAAATGCTTTGTTTCCCGTCAGCTGCCATCCGTTCTGCGTCCGTGTTGTTCTCGCTCCGAGCGGATGCGAGTTGCGCAAATGCCAGCAGATGCCTAGCGATATAGCGGATTGTGTAACGGATCAGAAGGCATGGTAGCGGCTGCAGAACGGGACAATTGATACATTTTCCGGCAAAAGTTTTGATGCGTGCAGAAATTGTGAGGTGATGAGAAGATATAAACGGAATGTGGACGGATAGAGGAAGCAAAACGGAGGCAGCTGAGTACTCGCGTTACCAACGGATGGAAGGCTTTTTGGTCCGTGTTTACATCCTTTTGCATCCGTTGGTGGCAGTGTGAAGGGGCTTTAGACCTAAGGAAGGTTCAGCTCTGCTTTCGATTAGCTAAGAAGCAAGAAAATCCATGATTTCCTGCTTGCAGCAATCTAAATCTCCCAGCAGGTTGACAGCTGATGGTTTTGGGGGGGGGGAGAATAGAATTTCCAAAAATTAGGCAAGGCAGACCACACAGGCAAGTTGATGGCGCACTGCAGGTAAGAAATGAGTGGGCAGGAAGGAAGGGTTTGGGCCAGCAATTCGCAATTTGTGAGTTCCCGAACTGTTGCCGAGATCGTGAAGGGTTCATGAGGGAACCAGTCTGACAGGTAGATATTCACCCCTGCCATAACATTTCCTGACTCTTCGCATGTGGGTTGGGTAGATAAATTGGGAAAGATGCTTTCAAAATCATCAGTAATATTATATTACTAGTATATAATATAATAGTATATATATATATATATATAATAGTAATATACTATTATAAGATTCTATAGGATTACAGAATTAGAAAATTGCTACTTGTTAAGCAAAATAAATATCTTGGCAAATTACTACAATGGCAAAAAAGACACACAACAGTTATATATAAGCTCTGCAAAACGTTCTCTTCAAATACTATTGTTTATTTAACATCTGTTATAGTTTGCTGTGTGTAGTTATTCCCTCATGTAACACTTCTGTTTTAGTTTTTAGTGGGCTTCCAAAGTCAAATTTAAGATGCTACTTATCATTTATAAAGTTCTTTATGTATGTCTTGACTATGATATTATTTCTATGTAAATTACATCCAGTTACATTTCTCAATTTTACCATGAAATCAGAAAGAGGAAATAAAATGTGTAAGGCCACATGTGAGAAAAATACAGGAAAATAATATGAAAATGAGTCCTGATAAAATGGAGTCTTCCGAGCTGGTACTGGTTTGGATGGAAATAAATGTCTCTTCTTGAAGGACATATTTCCTAAACTTTTAGCTCAGGAATACATGTTCTGATGAGATTATGCTAGATTACTGCAATATATTACAAGTGGAAAATCTTTAAAGAAGGCACAAAACTGTTAACTCAAACCAAATTCAAAAACAAAGAGCTCAGTCATCCAAGTATTGGGGACATGTTATATGATATTTATACTACTTGAGGTCACATATAAGGCATTTATTTTCTCTAATAGCTAAATAGCTTCACATCCAGTTTTCTGATGAACCAGTACACTTTTTATATTTTAATAGGCAGCATGTGTACAAATTTACATTAAATTTATTACTTTGCTTAGTGAGTTCATTTCATTGATGTTTCTGTAATGAAAACAAAATCAGTATATTTATCTTCTTCACAGGATTTTTTTCAGCACCATCCTTCTTATTCCCAAATATTTAAAAATAGGAACAATGACATGAACATCATTCAGAATCTTTTCAATCTCACTTCCACTGATGTATCTTGTAAATCTCACAAAAACAACTTATCCCCATAAACTTAAAGTTCAAGGGTAATTTCTGCCCATTGTCTCATTTATCCATTCATTAAATTTGTCTCTTTAATGTGAAGTCCTCAATGTGACTAATAAAAATAGAATTCCAAGCTTCACAAGATATATTAATGTTAATGTTAAAATTAAACACTAAATAAAAATTGTGAGCTTCAAAATTAAATAAAATTAAACACATTTTCTAAATATGAAGATGGTTTAGGGGTGAATTCAATTCAATTTTGTAGCCTGTATGATTTCTTATTTTTCACCAATCTAATTGCAAGACATAAAAGGGAAGTGTGTCAGCTTTTAAAAACAAACCAATGCATTTTCTTTGGCCTGTTATGCAGAAAAAAAATGCTTAAATGATCAACTCTATATGAATGGCTCCAAATAAATGGAAAGATAATAAAAACTCTGTTCACACATGCAGATTTTATTTCCGTATATACTCGCATATAAGCCGATCTCGCATATAAGCCGACCCTTTAAAAACTGCCCCAAAATGAGGATTTTTGATGGAAAAAACTTCGGCATTATAAGCCGACCCCGCAAATACCAGGTAACGCTTTTTTTTTTCTCCGTCAAATTTGGGGGTCGGCTTATACGCGAATAAATCTGGCTGCCCCGACTTCGCGCGATGAAGCCCAACACTCTCATCCCTTTGCAGGCAGCGCGCTTCGCGCAATGAGAGCCAAACTCTCATCACCTTCGGCGGCAGCGGCTTCGCGCAATGAGAGCAAGGAATCTCATCGCCTTCGGCGGGCAGCGGCTTCGCGCAACGAGAAGCCAGGACTCTCATCGCCTTCGCAGGCAGCAGCTTCGCGCCAATGAGAGCCAAGACTCTCATTGCCTTCGCGGTGCAAGCGGCTTCGCGCAATGAGAGCCAGATCTCATCGCCTTCGCGCGCCGCAGCGGCTTCGCGCATCAATGAGAGCCAAAGACTCTCATCGCCTTCGGGGGCGAGCCTGGCTCGCTGCAACGAGAGCCAAGACTCTCATCGGCCTTCGCAGGCAGAGTTCGGCGCAAATGGAGACCAAGACTCTCATCGCCTTTCCGCAGGCAGCGGCTTCGCGCAATGAGAGCCAAGGTGACTCTCAATTGCCTTCGCAGGCAAGGGTTCGCGAATGAGAGTCTTGCTCTCTTGCCTGCAGGGCAGACGGCTTCGCTGCAATGAGAAGCCAAGACTCTCATCGCCCTTCGCAGGCCAGCGGCTTCGCCGCCACTGAGAGTCTTTTTTGGGCCTTCATCGCGTGAAGCCGCTGCCGGCAAGGCGATGAGAGTCTGCTCTCATCGCGCGAAGTCGGGCAGCCAGATTTAGTTCGCGTATAAGCCAACCCCCAAATTTTGGGGGAAAAAAAAGCGTTCTAAAGTCGGCTTATATGCGAGTATATACGGTACCTTAACACACAGCACATTCATTTATATAGAGACTAGAAAGTTAATGCTTTTCAATTTTTTTTAAGACCCTGAGCGAGGTCGATAACTAGAAAAATGTTGCTGTTACTACAATTTTGGAGATTAGGACAGTGGGAAACCTCTGTCCTAATACTGTATATAAAAGGTGGGGATAGTAACCAATAAAATATATAATGCTCATGAACCAAGAATACATTGGCTATCTCAGTAATATAAGCTCCCTTAGTGTCAGATTTAGAATGTGCATACACATACAAATCAAGCAATTTGCAGACAAATCCCTTCTATAGATATCTGGAAGACCGTGAGAAGGCTAATTAGCTAGATTTTCTACCAAACACAATCTGCTTCTCCCCCCTCCCCCCATGTTTATAGTTGGGAAAAACTAGTTTGATGGGGGGGTTGTTCAGTGAATTTTCTCAGAAACATCAGCTGGCTATGGAGGTTCGAAAGGAAAAAAATTAAGTCCACTGATCTTGTGACATGCAAGTTTCTAAGCTGGAAGAAGGAACGTAATCTAAACCAAAGTTGTATATTCAAAGAGAAGTTTGACAAATTATGGATCAGAAACTGATTTTATTTTCTAAGTGTTCAAGGCAAAGAGTGAATATTTTCAAAGCATTTTTCCTTAAGTTTGTTTTTCTTTTTGGGTGGTCATATCCATTGTTCCTTTGTTTCCACTTACTCTCTGAATTCTATTTTTCTATAATATTCACCTGGGTTTTCTAATGAATTCTGAATTATAGAATATTATAAGCCAATATTACCGATGCCAGTTTGGGTCTTGGTGGAATGCAAACTGGTAACATACCTCCAAAAGACATAAAGTTCTTCTGATTGTCAATATACTGGATCTTAAATTCTCCTGATATTTGTAAATAGCCAAAGTGAGAAGGGCAATGCTCTTCTAATGCAAGTAATTGTTGAAAACAAGTACAAATGTATCGTACTGTCTAACCTGATTAGGTGAAGATGGCAGACAGAAAGGCAGAAAAAAGCCTTCTAAGGGGCATGGCATAAACAAGTATTCATGGGTTACTGTGGAAGACATTTGCCTCCAAGTTACTGAGGCTGGCAAGAGCCATTCTCAACCAGTAGTCTGAAATATAATTGTTTTTCTTAGTTATACCATATAAAACTATTATTCAGGAAAGTCGGATAAATTCTAACAAGTGATGTTTTGAGCAACTTCTTCTAATGCTTACCATTTATAGCATCTTCTAAGTTGAAGTCATCACCTAGACATAACAAATTATTAGATATCAATGTCTCATGTAGAATAACCATATTGTTTTGCAAACAAAAGGCTAGTGGTCATGAAAGGAAGTGTCTGTCTGTCTNAAAAGGCTAGTGGTCATGAAAGGAAGTGTCTGTCTGTCTGCCTGCCTGTCTGTCTATCTATCTATCTATCTATCAAATAGGATTTAGGATTAGTGAAAAACAAACAAATCCATTTGCACAAGGAAGTAAAGGGGACAAAAGTTCATTAATTTGATGAGCCTAAAACATTTCCAAGAACTCCACTGATATTTCTTACAATTATTTTAAGAGGTTTTTTTATATTAATAGAGAAAAAAAACCATCCCAAATGGTTCAAGACAAATATCAATTAATAGCATTAGTAAGTCAACCTATTAATTGTGGCACAGTGGTTAGAGTCTAGCTCATAGTCTGGAGTTTGACCTCAACAGGGGTCAAGGTTGACTCTGTTGTCCTTCCTTCTGAGGTCAGTAAAATGAAGACCCAGATTGTTGGGAACAATATGTTCACATTGTAAACCATCCGGAAAGTGCTATAAAGCATTATGGGGTGATATATAAGTCTAAGTGCTATGTGTTGCTATTGCCAAATGAAATATATAAATTTTTTGATTTTCTTTAAAAAAATACTTTTCATTGTAAATTCATAATTTAAAAAAAACCTCATATGGTAGTTGGGCCTAATAACAACATATGAGAATACTCACACATTTACTGGGTAACAGCAAACTATAAATATTCAAATTTACTTCTATTGGCCTTCAGCTTTCCTTAAAATTAAAGTATATTTTTGAACCATAGCCATTTATATTCAAATGCAATCACAATCACAAAATAAAACCATTCCCAAAAAAATGCTTACTGCAAAAAATCTATACTTACTTGGCTTTTTGGTAAGTGCACTAGGATTTTTAGTAGAGGCTAAAATATAAAAGTAAAATATAATTAGTTGCAACTATCCATTATAACAGAACAAAATAAAATTCAGTCCTTAAATCCTTCTTTGTAGTCCTTCAGAAATGAAAATTGGTGGCATGATTTTACACAACGCTAAAATTAAATAGCACTAAAAGACACTCGATATAATTTTTGAAAAGTACTCTCACTCAATGAGTAGAAAGCAAAAAAAATAATCCTACCCATTATTTTGTTACTATAAGCACTGATGCTCCAAAAATATGCCCCATCGTTATAAAATGGTCCATCCCTGCAAGAGTGATGCTAAACTGATTTTGTAATCACTATAGTAAATCTAAAAATAGGCACAGATTCAATTTTTTAAAAAATCTTCCCAATCTCAATAGAACATTGAAAAAAAATATGTGAAGGTGCTTGAGATCCCAACTGTCTATCAGCAGGACGATTGTCTCTCAAAATATGGACAAAAGAGGACAAATTTAGTTTGGTAGAGGATGCCACTCAAAGGAAGATGAGGTTTCACAGTGAGATGCATCCAAACTGAAGCTGTAGGGGAGAAAGAGCGTTGGGCTCACCTGAAATGCATTTCTAGTTGTATGGGAGGAGAATCCAAAGTGTGGGGCTATCTCCTGCTTCCTCACTTAAAGACGGAGTCAATCAAAGTTTAGTCCAGTCCTCTTTCCACTGCGCATGCCCAGTTTTTGATGAAGGCTGATGATTGACTTGGAGAGTTCTTGGTGCTCTTTCTTGACCGTTCTGTGCTCAGGACTAACTATCTAAGGGTGGGATTTGGATTCTCTTCCCGAAGATATGTTTCAGGTAAGCCCAACACTCTTTCTCAGTTGTACAGGTCGGAGAATCCAAAGCATGGGACGTACTTTTTCCTGAGGGTCGGCCAACTTCTTGTCCCAAGCTTCCATCTCTGTGTGAACTCTTTGTAGCATCCTTCTTCCAAAGGATGCTTCTGCTGATGCAAATGTATCCAGTTTATAATTTCTAATGTAGATGGCGATGACCATGTTGCTGCCCTACAGATCTCTTCAATTGAGGCCTGTGTTCCATGCTGCTGATGTGGCTGCACTCCTGGTTGAATGTGCTATTATGTTACCTGGCAATTGCAATGATTCACTTTCATAAGTTTTTGTGATACATGTCCTGATCCATCTGCCTATGGTTGATGGTAAAACTTTTTGTCCCAACGAATTCGGTCCAAATGAAACGAACAATGCTTCCGTTTTTCTAATGGGCCTTGTTCTCTTAATATAAATGCATATAGCTCTCCTAACATCCAAGGAGTGCCACTTCCTTTCGAGGCTATGGACCGGTTCTGGGCAAAATCTGATAGTACTAACTTTAACTCTAGTAGTACTAACTTGGGATAGAGGTCGTGTATAAACTTAATACTACCCTGTTCAGGTGAACTATACAGAGGTCCTCCCTCACGGATAATGTGGTTCAAAGGGCTCAGTCATGAGCACCCTTGTCAAGTCCCACATAGGGTACCTGTGTATCACTGGTGGCTTTAGATTGGTTGGTCCTCTGATGAGCGTGCGGATTAGGGGGTGTCGTGAGAGGGACTCCGAGGTCCCGCAACCCAACACTGAAGCTATCACTGCTACTTGCCTCCTTAAGGTGTAAGGGGTTAAACTCTTCTCCAGGCCTTCCTGGAGAAAACCCAGCACTTGAGTAACTAACATTATGGTTGGATCTATTTGTTTCTTGGAAAACCAGGTTCCAAATGCTCTCCAAATAGCACCATAAATTCTGTTGGTTGATGGTCTCCTGGATGCCTGGAGTGTCTGTATTACTTTGTCTGAACATTCTAAAAACTTTAGTGTGGCCCTCTCAAGTGCATACAGTTAGTTGAAGCCATTGTGGCTATGGGTATCATATGGCTCCTTGACTCAGTTCTACCTTGTCTGGGGGAATTCTCCATGGCCTGGATACCGACAAATCTACCAGATCCATGTACCAAGACCTCCTGTGCCAGTGAAGTGCTACCATTAAAACCTCCACCCCTTCTTCTGTCACTTTCTTGATTACCCTTGGTACCAACAGGAGTGCAGGAAATGTGTACACCAAACCCCTTGGCCATGGTCCTTGGAGCGCATTGGTTCCTTCCGCTCCCTGCATTGGGAATCTCGAGTAAAATCTCAGGAGTTGTACACTTGCTGGAGTCGCAAACAAGTCTAGGACTGCTCTCCCGAATCTATGTAATAGTTCCCTGAACAGGTCCGGGTGTAAGCGCCACTCTGAGTGGTCGACTGCTATTCTGCTGAGCCAATCTGCCTGAACGTTTTCCACTCCTGATATATGTTCTCCCTTGATCGATAGAAGGTGCTTCTCCACCCAGTGGCCCAATCACTCTGCTTCTTGCATGAGCGCTAGGGAGTACCCTCCTGCCTGGTGATATGAGCCTTGGCGGTCATGTTGTCTGTCAGGATCAACACATGCTATCCCACTATCACTGACCTAAGGCCCTTTGAACCAGATGAGATGCCCTGAGCTCCAACCAGTTACTGTTGTTCTTGAGGTCTGACTGAGACCACTGATGTTGTGCTGGTTCTGACAGTGGGCTCCCCAGAGTACTAAACTTGCATCTGTCGTGATAGTCAGTCGAGTGGGTTCCTTGAACCCACATCCCCTCATCACTGCCTGTGATCTCCACCACTGGAATGACTGCTTCACTCTGGGGGGACTTGTACCTTGGTTCCCGTACTGCCCTTGCCTGGTCTCTGGTAAGATAATAGGAACCACTGTAAGGTCCTTGCGTGCAGTCTGGCCCAAGGTACTATTGAGATGCACGATATAACCTTCACTAATATTTGTGACAGCAAGTCCAGGGTCACCCCCGGAGCTGAGCTCACTGGATTTATCGATGACCATATGCTGTCCTCTCTTTCCTGTGACAGGTAAACCTCGCAGGAGTTGGTGTCTATTACAGCTCCTAAGTGTTGTAAATGCCTTGTCGGTTCTAAGTGGCTCTTTTCGAAATTCACTGAAAAGCCATGCTCTTGTAATGTCTGTATTGTGGTTTCTAGATCGCTCTTTGCTCTTAAGAGTCGATGTTCACTGTATTAATATGTCATCCGAGTAGCATTGGACCCGTATGGGCTTTGTCCTGAGGAAAGCTGCTCCCACTAGTAACTTGGTGAAATTTCCTCAGTGCTGAGGACAGGTCGAATGGTAGAGCTCTGTACTGGTAGTGTCTCCCTGAGTAACAAAACCGCAGGAACTTCCGATGCCTCCTGGTGATAGGTATGTGTAGGTTAGCATCTGTGAGGTCTACTGATGTCAGGACATCCCCCTCCCGGATGCTTCCTAGTATAGCTTGCAGGGATTGTATCTTGAATCTCCTGTATACAATGTGCCTGTATACTATGTCCCCCCCGATGCCTTCTGCACAATGAACAGGTTTAAATAGAACTCTTGTCCTTGTTCATTCTCCAGTACCACTTGTACTGCCCAAATGTCCAGCAGATGTTGAACTGCTGTTTCCATAATTACACTTTTGGTTCTGTCCTTGGCATCGGGCATCTTCTGAATGAGTTTAGGGATATGGAGATGAATTCCAAAACTAGGCCTTTTCTTAACGTGTCTAGGACCCACTTGTCTGTTGTTGTTGACTTCCATCGGTCAGTGAATAGGTCCAGTCTCCTACTGATAGGCACGTTGTTCTGGCTGTCACTTTGTATAACAGAAGGCCCTGCTGGTTGAACTCCTGAAGGGGCGCCTTCCCTGGGACTGTTGTCCATTCCTTTCTTTAAATCCTGACCTATCTGGATGTCCAGTAGGGGTCTGTGCGTACTGTCTCTGTGGGTACAGGGAGTAGCTGAAGCCACCTGCCGAGATAGGAAAGGGCTGCTGCTGTGTATATGGTGAAGATCGCCTATCTGCCTGACCGAGTTTCCTCAATAAAATCTTCCTCTTGTCCTTGGTTTCTACCAATAATGCTCAATGGCCCCACTGAACAGTTTGTCCCTTTAACTGGAGCTGATGCCAGTTTCCATTTATGTTTCAGATCTGCCTGCCAGTGGCAGAGCCAAACAAGTCGCCTTGCAGCCACTGAAGCTGCAATGGCCTTAGTTGAGTACTTGACCCCATTAAGTGTGGCGTCTGCTGTGAATTCTGTTGCAGCTGTTATTTTGTTCAAATCCTGTTGCAATTGAAGATCCTTTCCTTTATCTGCTCAATCCATATCAGGACTGCTCTGCTGAAAATTGATGCCATGGATGTTGCCTTTACCGACCATGCCACGGCCTGGTGTAGCTTTTGTAGGATCTGTTCTGTTTTCTTATCCTCCCCTTTTAGACCATCCTCAGCTTCGTTAGCCAGCACAGGGCTGTCTATCGTGGGAACTGGAATTAGGTTCACTAGTTCTGCATTATAAAATCTCCTCTCATTTCCCCCTGGCGTGGAGAAAATAACTGGCCTGTCCAACTGTCCTTCCATTACCTCCCTGAACAATTCAGGTGAAGGTATGGATTCACTTTCTTGGTTCCAACAAAAAATCTATCTTTGGGATCAGATGGTTCGAACTCAGACCCTCCTGTCCTTGTGATTCTCCCCAGACCTGTTTGCTATCTTAGCCTTCTGCAGAAGCATCTTAAACAGCTGGTGACGAAATAGACCTGTGAACGTTGGGGTCTCTGCTTCATTTGCCTCTTGATCTGAAAAAGCTGACTCCCTGTATTCTTCCTCTTCTGATACAGAGGTCTCACTGTGAGTGTATGATCTACTGGAACTGGAAGCCCAGTTCCTCCCTTACTCCTGCCCAAGTAGGATGATGAGCATCCTGCCTCTTCTCATTATGTATCAGGCTGGAACTGTCACCCTGACTGTGTCTGAATTCTACCATCATTTCTCTCATCATGGCTTTCATTTCCTCTTTAAAGGACTGTTCCCTGACTCCTGTTGCTATGGGAGAACAGCGAGTCTCTGATGAAAACCTCCTTCTCTTGGGGGAGGGCTCTTCATCGCATGCCTGAGAGCATTGTCTTTCTGACTCACTCATTTCTTTGTCCATACAAAGAGCAGGCTGAAAAGACTGATCTTCAGCGCCTTCTAGTGTTTCTTGATACTTCATTGTCATTGGCTTGCCCGTTGGAGCACGGGAATTCCCATTCTTCTCCGCCTCCTTTTCCATCCTTGAAAAGCACTTCTCAATGGCCTTTTGTCTCCTTAATGCCTCTCTCTCATCTGCCTTGGACACCCTGCTGAGAGCCTTTCTGAAGGTCTCCCAGCCTCTCTGGTTCCTTTGTGTTTTGCTCTCTGATCCAGCTGGGGGCAGGGAATTCCTGTTCCTCTGATCCTGCCCCTGTTTCATAAAATTCAGCCATAATATTTTTTTTGGCGCTTCCCGACAGCTTCTTCTGGATTATAAGTATGCTCAGACCGGCCTGAGTATGGACTTGAGCCTCCCTTTCTCCTGGGTAGGCTTGTGTGGCTGTTTTGGGAGCTCGCTCAGCCTAAGACTGAGTTTGCTCCTATTAAAGAGAGTGTTGGAGACTTTGTGCAGCTCCTGGCTTTTTTTAAAAAAGACTATGGAAGGCCAAGTGTTTGTTAATTAGCCCTCTTTCTCTGCTAGCCAATCGAGAGCCTGCCCGCTCTTACTGAGGCTTGCTGCCACTTGTCCTTTTAACACCAAACAGCTATGTGGGGCTTTCCTGTCTTGGAATGAGGTCCTGGCTCTTCTGCTTACTCATGGTATGCTACTTTCACTCTTTCTCTTTTCTCTCTTTTTTTCTTGAAGAATCCAAAGCGTCAATCCTATTTTTACTATCTTTCTTTCTGAGCACTCTCTCCTCGTGTCCTCTTTGCATGAAGACGAAGTCAAAAACTGGTCACATGCAGTGGAAAGGGGGCTGGACTAAACTTTGATTGACTCCATCTTTAAGCAAGGAAGCAGGAGATAGCCCCATGCTTTGGATTCTCCAACCCATACAACTGAGAAAAAACACCGCTGAAAAGAGTTTTCCAAAATCTACATGAAAGACAGTTGGAACGTAGCTCACAGTATTGCTGATTGTTCCGTTCTAAGCCACTCTCCCTAATGTCTCCTAGAAATTTGTATCTGAAATATATTAAGTTATCCCATAGTTCCCTGTGCACAAATAGCACAAGGGCAAATAAAAATAAAAACACAGAGATGTATTGTTGTATATACCATACATAATGAAATACAGTTCTTTGCTATGATTATTGCTAGTAAACAGGTTGAAAAGCATTTTAAATGCCATGTTTACCATACTTTCTCTATATTTGTTGTTCAACTCAGCTTAATGGAACAGCAGAAAGTATTTAAAACAGTTTGGGACTGTCTGTTTGTCCATCAGTGAAATGGACAAAACCAGAATATTCAGTAAATATTTAGTGAGCAGGAAAAAACCAAGGGAAAAGAAGATTAAGTTTGAAATGAGGTCAGATCTAACTGGGACTATGGAGAAAAAAAAGGGGAAAAAATATCCAACGCATCTCTAGAAGAAGAGCCAGGGCAGCTGCTTGAAATGTTCTCGACTCTTCCTATCTAGTCTAGTTTTTTTTTTCTTTCCTGCATAGAATAAGGTACATGAAGCACATCCAATGCTTCCTAGAACACATGCGCACACTCATGGGTGCAATATGGAGAAATAAGAAGAAAAATAGATACAACCACATGCAGATAGAAATACATTATTAGTAGACTCCCAGACTCATTCCCACCCAGGCAATGCTATATCCACTACCTGATTATAATCTCTGAAGAAGAAAAAAGGCATGCACAGAAACACATAAAACACTTTATTAGATTACACAGGAAAAAATGCAGATAACTCTTATAATTCTAATTGGAAAAGGATGTGGAGAGTATTCCAGAAGTTATGATCAGTGTTTAATTTGTTAGTGGTGATCATAATACAATATATGCCTGACTTTCTTGAAAAAAACTAGGTATAGTAACAAGCAGATATTTAAAACCCTACAAAAGTAGCATGCCATCTCGTTTAGAAAAGCTTAATTTGTAATTTGATGTCTTGCCAGCAAATTGAAGTTTACTGGCAGAATAAAATGCCAGGAAGATCCTAAACACATAGATCGAGCAAGCTATAAAATGATGTAGTATTATACAACTCAACCAAAATCTAGTTATAGTTTGAGTAACATCACATTATAACGTAATATTACTATTACTATAATATGTATAGAAAGTCATTTTCAGGTTTTGTAACATTATAATTACTTACCAAAAGCGTCCCTTAAATCAAAATCTTGTCCTATTCCACAAAAACAAAAATATTACTATTTTGATATTCTACCCAACATTTATTTATTCATACATAATAATTTATAGCCCAAAGCAATTCGTACTGCTTTGAATAATTTACAGACACAAGCAAACACAAACATTGAACATAATATATAAATTACAAAGAAAGTTCAGAGAAAAAGCAACAAACAACTGAACATCTTGGGAGGGGCATACCAGTCAGTCTAGTTCAGAGTCTGGTAAAAGAGCTGTGTTTTAAGGGTCTCTTTAAAAAGAGCAGGTAGAGGCCATATGAATCTTAGGTGGAAAGATATTTCAGAGGGCAAGCACTAAGACAGAAAAGGCCCATTTCCAGGGTCTCATCAGGAACTTTGTTTAATTGATGGGACTATCCTCATGCTAACTCTGTCAGGCTATGTAAGACAGGCAAAAACAGCAGCCCCTCAAATAACTTGCTCCCATGCTATGAAAGGCTGATAACCAGTGATAATCCACACCTTGCACTGCACCTGGAAACATCTTAGGAACCAGTACAATTCATGAAGCAGAGGTATTAATTGGACATATCATGGCTTTCCAATAATTTTCCATGCCATAGTATGTTGCACCAACCATAGCTTCCGGATCTAGTTATAGTTAAAAGCTTGTGAACAAAGAATTTCTTCTGTTCACTCAATGTCCCATTCTTTCTTGCAAGTCTTAAATACATTTCAAAACAGTTGTTCTGACTCTATTCATATAATGTATTAAAAGTGACAGTTTATCAAATTAATGTAATTATTTGGTTCACATAACACCTACCAGCTAAATTCAACTCACTTACTTAAAACAATTAACTGATATATTCTAATATTTGACACAAGTAGCAAGCATTTATTCCCAGTTTCTGGCCAAAAAAAATTCCATTGGGGAAAATGGAATCACACATAATGACCATCATAAAAAATAGTAGTAATTTTGAATCCAGTTACAATGCCTCAACTTACTACCACAATGACTTACAATTATAATTACAGGATTATTTATAATCATATATTGAGAATTACCTGTATTCCATTTTTAATGCATCACTATCAACTCATACAAATCAGCAAATTCCTTCTTTTAGCATTCCTTAATTTGGTTTAATCCCAAATAATTTCATCTGTATAATTTAATTCCATTAATTTTTCTATAAACTCCTTGAATGTTTTATTGTATGTATGTATGTATGTATGTATGTATGTATTTATTTATTTATTTATTTATTTATTGAATTTATATTGCCGCCTATTTGCCCATGGTGACTTGAGGCAGTTTACAGAATGTAAAACCATATTTAAAATAAAAAACAATAAAAACTAACAAAAAGAATCAAATAAATTAATAAAGTACAATAGAACAAATCTGGGTGAGAAATTATAAGGCAATCAAGTTTTAAACACACAGTCACTTAATTTTCAATGCAGGCAAGATCACAATAACAAAATATATATGGAGAAAAATATCTTATTATCAGTTGTTACATAATTTTGCAGCGTGCCTGAAGAAAACTGCTTTGCTACAATCATATATCCTAGCAAATTTCTTTACTGAATGAAATTTCATTTACAGAAAGAAAGCTATCTATTAAAAATGATCTTTCTGCAGTGAAAGTGAAATTAAAATAATAATATTGATGAAATGATAACAATATTCTAATTTACTTTTGAAAAGATATGAAAAATAGTATTTCCTTTTTGGTTTTTTTTAATATTTCTTCAAAACTTAGTGGCAATGCCTCTTCAAAACTTAACGTACATATATAGAATTTTAAAATGATACAGGGCTAGTCTCTCTTATAAACACCTTTTGTCACTCATTTCTTGAAACTGTTTAGCAGAGTTTAAAACTTTTTAGAGGTTTTAAAATGGACAGTCTAGCAAAAAGAACAACAAGTTGTAATATCATTAGTAATTTCATACTAAGCAGAAATGCATAGGCATTATTCATCCCAATGAGGAAAACAAATTCTGGCAAGCAGCATTTTTAATTAGCTCTGCAGCAAGTGAAGTTAGGATGACTCAACTCTTCACTGCAGTGTTGCTAGAGTGCATCAAGCAGAAGGATCAAACAAAGAAGAAGAAAAAGAAGTGCACAGATATAACAGTTTGTCCTGAAAAAAATCCTCTTTAAATCATTCCTGAAAACCATTGATCAAATCTTTGTTTACTATAAACGATAAAAACAAATATAGGTAGGATTATCAAGAAAAGAGGCCAGTATTTTCATGGACTGAATACTACTGAAAGTGGAAAATAAAAGACAATAGACAGATTTCTATTGTTCTGAAATTCCACTGATTTCTATGGAGGCTGACACTTTTCACTTTGCTCATAAAATTTTTGAAAACAGAAAGAAAAGAATGAAGCCACCAAGTTTCTCTGAAATACTGAATTATATCTAAGTTGCTGGTTTGTGTTGTTTCACCATTTTACCATTTCTCTTATGCAGTATGCCTGAATTTCATCTAACCACAATAATGTGCTAGACAAGAGAAGCTGAAATTAAACCTAGATAAAATATTGTTGGGGTTAAAGAGAAAATTGGATTTGGAATTCGAAGGAAAACCTATTTTGAATGGAACTTCATTCTCTCACAAAGGATTGGTTTCTTGTTTGACAGTATTATTAAATTTGCACTGGAGTCTGAGTTACGTAGTGTTGTATATAACTTCTGGCTAATACAACTTCTGTTACAATACCCTAACTGCACGAAATAGTTTCCACAATACCTAGAACCTACAGTTGGAAAGAGAAGGTCCCAGAACCTCCTCTTTCCAAATCTTTCCTACCACTGAAAACAGACAACTGTTTTCTTTTTCATTTAACAAACTAATTTGAGTTATTAACTTAGCAGAAAGATGGTCCTAAATTCAATAATTAAAAATATTAAACTTTGAGGATAAAAATAAAATTTTACAATAGAATCTAAATAAGGAAAAATGGCTATAAAACAGAAATGGTCATATATCTTTTAGACGGTGAATAATTTTGATCGCTTCATCTCAAAAATATACTGGATCTTTATAAAAGTTGCAGAAAAGAATAATAAAAATGACCACAGTACTGGAATCACATGTCTATAACTAAAGATTCTACCATTGGAAGAGGACTTATTTTTTTAAAAAAAGGTAGAACTTTTTTGGACTAATTATCATGAAATAAATATGGCCTTAATCCATAGGGGGTTCATTCTTAGTGCCCTTTTAAGAAGTTTCAGTTTCAGCACTGATGGTTATTTTGTTATTGTTAATTACAATTTCTGTTACTAACTCCAATTCCACAAAGTTAATGTCATCCGTATATGTTGAAATTTAACTTTATTAATTCCATAATCCATTTTGTAATATAGATTTGGAGGACACGGACCATCAGATTATTCAAAACATAAAGCAACAGTGATTATGAAAATATACTTACAGAGGTACTAGCCTTTCACGTGTGCATTAAAACAAATTAATTCTCTCGGATTCAAAGATAGCATCATTCCTTTCAACTAAATTTACTTGAAAGAAGATTTAACATTCTTTAAGCCTCTAACACAGGGCTATCAAACTTGCATCCAGCGGGCCTGATGCATCACACACTGTCCATGCCCACAACCGATTTAGTGACGAGGAAAAAAGTTGTGATACGTCATGTGATGATGCTGTGACGATGCAAGTTTGACACCCCTTCCCTAACATAACATTAAGAAAAACCTTTAAAATAACTTTTTTATTTGTCTACTTTGGTTATTGTAAGTATTTTACAAAAGTAAGATTATTATTTCTGCCTTTGGAATTCATATTCTTTCCTGTTCAAAACTGCAAGTAACAACTAAAATGTACAAATGCAAATGTAACACCGACATAGATGAGAAAAATAGAGGCATGTGTGTAAAGTACAATTCCCACGATTTCTTTGTAGGGCTATGAAAAAAATCATGCATACCCTCTCCTTGATTAGCAACCAAGCTCCTTGATCAAGGCACCAGGTTATAGATTGAGAGACACAGTCAGCCAGTTCTAATCCTTTCTTAATCCTGAAAATCAGTTGGGTGACCAGTCTCTCCGAGCCAACTTACCTCACAGGGTTGTTGCTGTGGGGAAAATAGGAGGAGGAAGCAGGATCCCATAAGTTTGCCCCTTTGAGTTGCTTGTTAAAATAATAAAGGCAGGATATAAATAAACAAATACCAGTGATTAAAACAGGGACAGCAAGAGGTAAAGGCATTGAAAAGATCACTGGTTGCTGACCTTTTATTCAGATAAAGGTCTCTTGTCCTCTGCCTGATCTGTTTTTTTCTCCCTTCTCACAAAGCGGAAAGGTTGCCTCAACTGCTAGCTGCTTTTCTTCACTGCGCAGCACTCTCCTGTTGCCTGCAAGTTGACAAGCTCAACTCTGTGACCTTAATTAGTTGTTTAGAGCCCTAACTGTACAGACCTTGATCAGTTTCGCACTGAAGGGTATATTTGTCAGGTGTAAATGTGAGTGTGGGTTGGAAAATGAATTTTATAGCACTGTTTACCACAATATTTCCAAATGATTACTAACTGAGGTAGTTGCTAAAAAGGAATGGCTGTATGAAAAATACAAGTGACTGTCAAAACAATCTATTCTTCAACTTAAACTATTATTCCAAAACTTTCAATTAGTGCGTAATCCTCCAGAGCAGACAAGTTAGAAAACAAGCAACAACAACAACAACAAAGCAAATAAAAACAAAGTCTCAAACTGACTGAAAAAATGGGAGAATTACTAAGATAACATCGCCTCAGGAGTATCATGGGAGAAAATGGACAAGCAAACTCAAGCCATTTTTGGCTCCATTATCTTTTGAAAATGAATTTTCAGATAACTGCTATTAATAAAACCAACAAGCCGTTTTACAGATTGTTTTGAAACCCCCCCCTCCCCGCTGAATGATCAAGTATGGAATGGTAATCTACATGCAAAGTGTGAAACAGTAAATTCTCTTCTGCCTTATAACCCAGATTCTTAGGTAATGGAAATATAACTTTTCAGCACTCAAATTGTGACTGGCATCTCTGTCATTAAGTGAAGGGGGAAAGAAAGAAGAAAGAAGTTATTTATTTAGGCAATTTCTCCTGTGTCTGACCTCCCCTCCTCACAGAGGGGAAAGACTGGTAAGGAAAGAATTTCAAGAGAGTAACAGGCACACAATGGAAATAATTGGCTTTTCACATACTGCAGTCTGAGTTGCTGAGCTACTGCATTTCTCTGAGATTTATTCTCCACTGTGTACCTGCTTATTGTCTTGTAATCCCTTCCTTTCCAATATCTCTGCTATACAAGTAGGAGGGGGAGAGAACACCAAGAGGTCACGGCATAGAACAACACATACTGAATGTAATGGTGATTACTGATTGAGGGCGCTGCAGAGGTCTTAAACACAGGCACTGATCATAACATTATTTTTTCAGCATGGTTGTAACTTTCAGCAATGTTTGCGGAAAGACAGTTGGTAAGTGAGGACTACCTACATGAATAACCTTGATAGTTATAAGTGATTATCTGAAATGATCATCAATCTTTTTCACTTTTTTCTTCCAAGATCCTTGGAATGTAACAATTGAAATTGTAGTCCTCTGAACAGAAACTCTAAAAAGAAATGTGCAGGAGGATCTGTAGTAAATATATCTTTTTGGACTTGAAGTTGCTTTTGATACCAGTACTATCATGATATTTTGATCATGGAAAACACAATGCAGCTCTACTCCTAGGTCAGGCCAGATGCATCACCCGCCTGGTTTAGTGAAGGGGGAAAAAAAAGTCCCAGATACGTCACGTGACACTGCCGTAATGACACGAGTGTGACCCATCCCTGTCCTAGATGAAGAAAGCAGATTATTATGGGAAAATAAAAATAGTATTCCAGCTATCTCAGGCATCATTTAAATTTCAAACCAAATGGATTACTGCCTTCACAGGCTCACTGGTCCTTAGAACACTCAAGTAAGTGTGTACATCCTTATTAGAAAGGATGGTACCACTCCACTTCTTTTTATTTATTTTTATCACAAGGCTGCCAATTATCATTACTTCTATCTTCCAATAATCCAATCCAAAAATGAACTGTATTTAAATACTATTAAGTTTATTAATGTCAGTGAATACAGGTAGTCCTCAACTTACGGCAATTGAACCCAAAATTTATGTTGCTATGTGAGAAATTGGTTAAATGAGTTTTGCCTTACAACTTTTCTTACCAGATTTGTTAAGTGACTCACTGCAATTGTGAAATTAGTAACATAGCTGTTAAGTGAATCTGGTTTTCCCATTGACATTGTCAGAAAGTCGCAAAAGGGGATCACAAGAGTCCAGGACATTGCAATTGTCATAAATGTGAGTCAGCTGTCACGCATCCAAATGTAAATCATGTGGCCATGGGGATGCTACAATGATCATAAGTGTGAAAAATGGTCATAAATCACTTTTTCAGTGCCATTATAACTTTGAATGGTCACTAAATGAACTGTTGTAAATCGAGGACTTCCTGTAATCTGAAGATCACTAAGTACTCTGTAAGACCTACACTGTAAATCAACACTGCAAATGAATACAGGTAGTCTTCAGCTTATGCCCCAATTGGAACTGGACTTTTCATCAGAAGTTGGTGTGATCATAAAGCAAATCATCATATGACTCGACACAATTTTATTATTATTTTCACCCTGAGCTAAGTGAATCACAATGGTCATTAAATGAATTATGCAATTGCTAAGTGAATCAGGCTTCCAGAATTGACTCTGCTTATTGGGAGCAATCTGGGAAGGTCATAAGTTGTGATCACGTGACTGCAAGATAGCAATAGCACTAGCACTTAGATTTATATACCGCTTTATAATGCTTTACAACCGTCTCTAAGCCATTTACAGAGTCAGCATATTGCACCCAACAATTTGGGTCCTCATTTTACCCACCTTGGAAGGATGGAAGGCTGAGTCAACCTTGAGCCTGGTGGGATATGAACTGCCAAACTGTAGGCAGCTGGCTGCAAATGTAGCTTGCAATACTGCACTCTAACCACTGCGCCACAGAGGCTCCTAAGATGCTGCAATTGTCCCACACGTGAACTAGATTACCAAGCACCCAATTGTGATCTATGACTGCAAGGGTATGGGACCATCATAACTTTGAGACAGATCATAAGTCACTCTTTCTGAGGCTGTTATAACTTCAAACTGTTGTTAAATGGTCATAAATCAAAAACTATCTGTACAAGCCACTATACTATTTAAGCTACTACTATTAAAAAGGACTCTGATGCTCTCTTCTCTGCTTTTACCTTAACAAAATTGAAATGGATTTCATTTATATCTTGCCTTTTTTATTTCAAGGAACTCTAGGCACTTTTATTTCAAGGAATTTGGGGTTTATTACTACTTTTCATATTGGTGAAGATTATTAAAAAATTATGGCTATATAACTTCCAAAACCAGAGGAATGACTTTCCATACCAGATGCTGAGAAATAAAAACAAGAAACTGATATTCTATTTTCATTCTACTTTTAGCTTCTTACACAGATGGTAACTACTGAGGAATGGGTACAAACATACATCAACATTTTTGCCTCAGCCAGATCAGTTCTGATTATAGTCACACTCAAATCAAGAGTTTTTCAACTTTATGAAAGTTGTTGCATTATGTCCTAAATTTATCTTTATATCTCTGTCATTCAAATTGGGATTCATGTATATTATGGTCATAACCAAACATTCAAGATAGTAGTTTATAGAGAAAGGCAAAAGTGTTTTTTGTTCACATTATTCACAAAGCATACAAAAATCTGCCTCAGGCAACATTGGGAACAAGCTACTTTTACTTTTGAATCCAAGACTTCTTTTTTGCCTGCTGAAAGGGGAAACAAATTTATTACGGGATTGTTACAAGAGTCAGTTTAAGAAGGAAAGAAGCAGAAAGGCAAGGAAGATAAAGTACATGAAGAACTGCTTAAGCTATTCACAATGGATTATCGTGAAATATAATACACTGTTTCATTGTGGGTAGCAGCGCCCTGGAGTTTGTTTTCTGCTTAAACTTTATTCCAAGCAATAGCGCATTGTTGTTGTCTCACTGCTAAAATATAATTAATACAGTCTTCTCCAACCATTTCTCTCTTCCTCCACCCAAAAGATATGATCCTGCATTAAACAGGGAGATGGAAAAATATTTCTTTGAAATCAGATAGATTACTTGCAGAATAAGTACATAAAGCAAACATAAACTGGACAAACGGTTAAGAGCTTATCTTCTGACAAAGCTGGCCTTTTGCACCAGTTTTCTTGTCCTCTAAGTTCTTAAAAGCAAATACAGAATATTCATCTGCTGAACTGACAACTATTAAATGTTCTTGATCGCTATGGAATAATAACTTTTAAGGCTTTTTTCTTGGAATATTTGTTGAATTTAAGAAGTATATATATTCAAACTCTTATTTTTATCTTATTATTTTATAAAATGTATGATTCTACATCTTAATAATCCCAAAATGGCCATAGAACTAAAAATTTAAAAATTTAATAAAATTATTTAATTGTAAAGAAATTACTAACAAACTGTCCAAATATTGAAAAAACAGCTTAAGTTATAGAGTCAGGACAACAATAACATTTGGAAAAAACTATGCAGAACTAATGGGGAAATGGCTTCAATGAATAGATGAACCAGTCCACACCCTTTTAAGACAACATGTGACTAAAGAGAGAAGGAATTTTTATAATCACCATGAATATTTTAGGGGCTTTTAAAATGACAAGTCTATTTTTAAGTAAAAAAAAATCATTTACAAATAATAATTCTTGTTTACTTCATTTGCTGACCTACAACATTTACTTCTGCATTGGAAAGGTTTCGTGCAGAAATTTAAATTTATGATGTTGGGTTTGAAACTCACCAACCAATTGTTCTATCAAGCTTCATATGAATTACGTACCCCCAAAGCTTCCCTAATGACTTGTTTTCCTATTTAAATTGCATAGTGGATATTTGGAAATTTGGAAATGATGAGTGACTGCAAACAGTTTGTTTCAATCAATTTTTATTATGGTCACAGACCAGCATTAACTGCAAACAGTTTGAAGGAAAAAGGACAACAAAAGTTATGAATATCTTAATATCAAACTCTATGGAGTCAATGCTGTATGTGCTAGCAAAAAAGTATTCAAAAGACAGATCACACCCCCATTCTCTTACAATGCTACTGAGAGATAGTGAGTTTCTCAGGCTATTTTAAGATATAATACAAAAAATCTATGCAGTTTGTACTGGAATCACTGTTCTGTACTGGAATCACTGTTTGAAGGTAAAAAAATTATTGTTCTTTTACATTTTTTACATAATTTCCTCCAAATTATTACTCTTTCAAATTATTACTTCTTAATATCTAACATTAAATGTTTATTTTTTAACTTTTTAAAAATATGTTCCAATTAGTGTAAACTGAAAATATGTTTACATCTGAAAATACTTCATTTTATTAAAGGTAAAATAAAACAGCTGCACTCAACTGCATCAATGCATTTTTCCCCAAAAGCAAAGGAAATTCTGGGTTGGAAAAACTTCCTATTTTGAGCAGCTGACAGAGCAGGAGAAATTCCAAAATCCTGCAGAAGCTGCATTTTACTTCTTTGTCTTACATTATGACTCCCATAGTCATAAAACATAATTTCCAAACAGACCAACTTAAGGTTTATGGATAGCCCTGCTAACAAGTCCATATTAAGAAGTTACAATATCAATCTACCACACTACCCTCAATTTCTTTTTTTCTACCATTTTTCAATACTATTGAATTTATAAGCAGTAATAGAAATCCTGAGTATGTAGAGACAAGTCTGAAGTCCAATATGCCAACATCTAAAGCTCAATGAGACAATAATTTAGTTTTCTAAGACATTTTTTTAATGAAGTAGACCAAAAAACTTCAACAAGATACTAGAATAACACAATGAATTTATTATCAAATCATTTGTGTTATCTATGTTAATGCAATGTTAAAATTCTGTGATTATTTCTTCCCAAACCTATTACTCACTATGGCACTCTGAATCATGTGTGCATGCAGACACATTCAGAATAATACTTTATGGACACTCATAAAAATATATGCCATAACCAAGTGATCAGTCTTTAAACTTGTGCAATAATCTATGTCATTTTTTCATCAACAGGCAGACTAAAATTTCAGCTCTGGAGAAATATTTACTAATCCACAGAATTAAGTACTGCCTTCACCAGTGCTATTTGATTCAAAGGCTACTTTGACACAAAAGCTTAAAAGGCCAGTCGACAATTAATGGGGTTCACACAACACTATTAAACTATGGCTACTGTGTAATCCCAAATGCAAAATTGGAAGAGAAGTGGATTTTGCTGGGCAACGACTTCAAGCTCCTAAACCAAGTATTTTTTTTTGAGTATAACTGTGACCTTGTATGAACTGCTCGTACTCTGCTATTTAAACAAATATTGCAAACCAATATTTGACTCGTGGCCAGGTGTTAAATCTGTTAAAAAGTCTTATGAATTCCGAAATCCTCAAGGAAAAATGCCCAATTCAGTCCAACGAGGCATAAATGTCTCTCAGCCATCTGGGACGAATGCTTCAAAATCTGTCCCTAGCTTGGGCCAGAGTGGAAAAGTGGCAGCCTGATTTAAAAAGAAGAAGAAAAAGAACAAGGAGGAAAACAAAATTTGTAAAGCTTTTACAAATGGCCTCCTCAGGCTCCGCGGCATTGCAGCATAAGGCTTCAAGCAGGGCTGTTGGAACCAAAAGAGGAGTCAGTCAAAGGGATCCAGAGAAGTGTGGACCCGCCGGGCTGAAAAAAATATAACCGAGCGGGCCACACCTAGCTCCGCGGGTGGATACCAAAGGTGTGGGAGGGAAATGGGACCGAGCAACTTTTTTTTCCGGAGCGGCCTCACCTCTGCAAAGGGCCGCCAGCAGCAGAAGCGCTGAGGAGATGTTCAGGGCGAGTCTCCCCATGGTGCGTCGAGGGCCTTTGAGCAGCTGCTTCTCTCCAAGTCTTGAGATAAACTTTTAGAGGCGCCCAGAAAACGGCCTCCTCTCTTCTCGTTCTCCGCTTTGTTTTCCTTCCCCCCCCCCCTTTTCCTTGGCCCTCGCGTCGATTCTTACGTCAGAACTGCAACCCAAACTTAGGGACCGGGCGAAAACAAGAGCGAACCGCGCTACCCCCCCACCCACCCCCCCAAAAAAACTGTGGGGACTGCCCTCGGGGAACCGATCAACCAATCCTGGGGAGTAGCTAAATATCGGCCGCCAATCAAAAGGGTGAATGGAATGTCTGTTAACCTCTCCCTCCCCGCGATGTCTCAGCAGGGAAAAGACAGAACCGTTGAGTCATGTCTGTCCTCTTTATAGAAAACCCGCGGGCGAGAGCTCCACGGGGTGTGGCGCGTTTGGGATTTATTTATTTTTTTTAAGCGAGGGGAAAAGGGTACTTGTGGAGTTAATTGCCGAGAGACGATTGTAAGTGCTTCTGAGGTAATAAGAGTTTGCTCCCGGGGCAAGAATTTAGAGATTTAGTTCCCTAGCAAGTCTTTTGATAAACGGTCCTGGCTATTAGAATTGAAGCTCATGTCCTTCTGTATTGTACCCTCTGTACAGACTCGAAGACTCTCCTTATAATTCCTTAACGTGGTAAAAACAAAAAAAAAACAAAACCGAGAAACGCTTATTTTTAATTTGTTTCCATTTTCAGTTGTGGTTAGCGTCCAAATAAAAACATTCGGTTTTGTGACTGGTGACTTTTTTCGGACTCTCTTCAAATTTCAACTTTTGCCAGCTGCTCACTCTGGATCCAAACTAATTTAAGAAGATTGTTGTCTGTAAGAGACATAATGTGCTTTGAACATTTATATCGGCGTATAAAGCATGATCAACTCACAACAATCATCTTAAATTAGTTTCTTAAAGTTGTTTGAGGAGAACTGTTTTGAATTGGTGTAACAGCTTTCATGCTTTTCAATTGCTTTGCCCAAGCAGTTCAGAATTGATAGTTGCACAATTGAATTAGGAATTTCTGCAAAGAAACAAATCTGTATTAAGTCTCATGCCTCTTCTGTGATATATCATTGTGTGTGTGGTAGTTCTATAGAGTTATGTAACAGGTTTTTCCAAAAAGATACTCAAAGGGAAAAAAAGTTGTTCCATAAGCAATGGTGGAACAAAATCCAGTATCCCTGCAATGCAGCTGTTGGGATCTGACAGGAGGTAAAGACTGAAATTATACTACATGCTTATCCTCAATTAATTGAATTGAGGATTATTGTTCAGTCCAAATTTCTCTGTGTTCTAATACAGGTAATCCTCAATTTACAACGATTAGTTTAACAATTGTTTGAAGTAAGATAATGCTGAAAAAAGTTATGACCAATTATTGCACTTGCAACCATCACAATATCTCAGTAATCACATTATCAAAATTCAAGTGTTTGTATTTCTAATGGGTCATGTGATCACCATTCCCAGTCAACTTCCATTAAGCAAAGTCAATGGGGAAAGCTGGATTTCCTTAATGACTAAAGCAAAACCGGTTGTAAAATCAGGTTGAACTTACTTAACAATTGCATTGCTTAGCAATGGAAGTTCCCATTCCAATTGTAGTTGTAATTCGAGGACTAACCACATTAAGCCATATATTAAGCTCATAGGCTGCATTCCTATAATGTGCCAAGCTTAAAAAAAGTTTGCCTTTCAATTTTGTCATGCAAACAGATAAACAATATCACTAAATATTGTTAGATTCCACATTAATTTTAGATGCTTCGAATAATTAATAGCCAATGGTAAAACAAGTTGATATTGTCTGTTTAATGTAGATGGATCTGTAGTGTACAAGATGAAATGCTTTTCCCCTTCAGGACAATATTTGTTGCAACTTTTCCCCCCTTCTTCCCAGATACATTTGACTCTAATTCCCAGTTACTTATCAATCAAGTAAGTATGACTGCTGTGTGCCTACATGAACTATGTGAACAACCAGTAAAACACCATGGCAGAAGCAGTCTCACACAAAAGGAATAGCAAATTGAACTGGAAATGGAAAGGATGGATATATGAGTAAGCTTCCATATTAGACCATTATCATAAAGACTTTTTATGATTGAAGCACAGGACTTCCCTGCTTAGGCTGCTCTTTGAATGGTCTTTGTGTCTTTATTATACTTGCAAACATATATGTTGGTAGCCGATTTAATAGATAAAAGTTGGGAAGTTCAGGAGGTTACAGTCTCTCGAATGGTAAGCCAATTCTGCATATGCAAAGCATACAATATTATGTATATTATGTCTCATTGCTGTGATATTAAAAATAGTTTTAGTGTTAAAGGTCACAATCCCCAACATGTCTTAAATTTCAGAAACATTTACTTGTAATGATTGTAACAAATATGGTAATTGTAGATCTGATAAATCTCACTTAATAACTTATTCAGAGATTGTTACAGCTTAAGTGGACTGAAAAAGCAATTCTGCTATCTTCTTATATTGGGAAAGTAATATTTTTTCAGAATTTGTGCCTGATTTATGTGAGTAGATATTGCATTAAGCAGGCTGAAAATATTACTTTGTTTCTCAGATCTGTATGCTTTCATATATCATGTACTTAGCCATCTACTTTCTTTTTTTTTCTTTCCTTTTTTGCTAAATATTGAAAAAGGAACTATTTATATCAATATACATTGGTGAACTATACATAGTCCTGTGTGGTTAACTGGGAGCAGAAAAAATCTGCCAGAAAGTCCTTATGGCATCCAAAATCCTGTATATTATCAGTGGCCACAGTACTCTCTCTCCATCCTGCTGAATGCAGTAGCAAGGAATTATACTTTAAGTTGCCAAAGTGAAGTTTCACTACAAAAACTAAATTAAAAGGGATTTGAATTAAAAAGAGGTTTGGACAATGGAATGCTGATGCCCCAATTCCAACAAGACTATCTTAGGCATCCAGGTTGAGCATGCTATCCTATCAGTAGTGCTCCATTGTGTGCAAAGGAGCACACCCAATAAGATTAGGACTGCTCTGCTCTAGTGGAAGAAATAAAAGGAAGTATTCATCGGGGATGACAAATACTATATCCATCCCGTGTTTAAACTGGTTAGAAAACTGCAGAACAATAGCATTCAAAGCTAGCTCAGCACTGTTCCTAAGCTATGATGAATCACTTAGTGTGCCTCAGCTGCGTTGTTATCATGTAATTTTTCCATACCCTTCAACATTTTAATCTTACTTTATGTGGAAAAAAAACGCTATACTGTTGGTAACTACTACGGACACGTACACACAACACATTTATTAATCAAATTTATATAATCACCCACATCACCAAAGGTGACCCTGGGTGGTGCACAACAAATGGATAAAACCACTTATAACAACTACAGATGTAAAAGAAATATTCAAAAATCTTATTAATAGTAGATATTATAAAAACAGAGATGCAAACCCTAGGCCAAAGTGGAATAAAAATAGCTAGCTCAGCAATGGAGCCATCTAATCATGCTTCCTGTTCCCTGGAAGTCCCAGGCTTAATAACCAGATCTTGAGGGTCTTCCAGAATATCAAAATTGATTGTATTAATTCAATTTCAGGAGAAAAAAATGTTCCAAAAGGCAGGTGCCATGGCAGAGAAGGCCAATTCCTGAAATTAACCAAATGTAAGTCCTAGCTGATGGTATCCACATCATGCTTCCTTTGGAAGTTTTCATGGAACAGGTTGATATAAATGGGGAGAGGTGATGCCTCAGATCAAAACCAACATTTTGAATTGATGTGGAGGCGAAGTGGCAAGTCATGTAGCTTTTGTGTATGTGTGTGTATTTATATTTATTACATTTTTTTATTGCCTACCTCCCTGATACAATGACTCTGGGCAGATTATAATATAATAAAAAATTAAAAATCCTAAAATGTTTAAAATTGAAACAAATTGAATAGAAAAGTTAAATGTTAAAAATCAAGGTGATAGGTGAGCGGTAAGAACATAGCAGGCCCTATTGTGGCTCCAGGCTAAGTGGGAGAGCCAAGTTTTTAGGCTGTTTTGGAAGGAAAATATTTGAGAAGCAGCCAAAAAGGCTTTTCTCCTGGACCCCGCCAGCTGAAATTCTTTGGCTGACAGGATCTGAAGTAGGCCATTTCTGCTCGAATGAGTGGGGTGGGTTCGTCCCACCAGATGAGATGGTTATTCATATAACCTGGACTCATGCCATAAATAATTTTAAAAATAATAACAACACCTTGAATTGGACCCAGAAACAAACTGGCAGCCAATGCAGCTGACATAACTGTGGTGACATGTGCCACTTGAGAGCCCTCAAAAATGGTCTCAAATCGCTGCATTCTGTACCAGTTGTGATTCCCAAATACTCTTTAAGGGTAGCCCCATGTGGAGCGCATTGCAATAATTCAACCGAGAGATGATAAGGGCATGAATGCAGGGCTCACAATCCAGGAAAGTGCAACTGGTATACAACGTGTTATCAGGTGTGAAAAACCAGGTCCACACATGAATGTTCAAAGTACAATGACTGATTTATTGCGAAAAGCCAATGCACAGAATCTTCTCGGCTAATGGTCAATACCTGGTTAGAGTTAGATAATTGTCATTGGCCTTTGGGGATGGGAGGTTGGACTTTGTTCTTTTGTGGCTACATAGGCTACATAACTGATGTCTCATTTAACCTTCCCCTCTGGCTCTTCCAGTATTTTTCCTCACAGACATTTTACAAAGGCTTGCTTAGCCACAGCTGCCACCTGCTATTTGAGCAGGAGTTGGTTTAGGAGAACCACCAGATTGTGGTCTCTCGGCGGTAGGGTAGCCCCATCTAGAAATAAGGATGATAAACTTCCAGATATCCAGGCCCCTTTAATGCACCAATATTCTACCAGGATTCATCTGGTGCCTGTTGACCCCGATCCAAATCCCTACAGTCCCTAGGTACTTTGAGAGGGCAGCTACTTCATCACTTGGGTCACCAGGGATGGAGATATATATCGATGTTACCTTAAACCATGGTGTTGGATAATGTCACTCAGCAGTTTCATGTAAATGTTAAAAAGGAGTGAAGCGAATAATAAATTCTGCCACAAAAGAGCAGCTGTGGACTGGATTTCTTGCTCCTTATCAACACTGATTGGGACTAATCTTGAATAAAGGAGCTGAACCAGCGCAAGACTGTGCTACCCACCCAATAGAATACCATGGTTGATGGTACTGAAAGCAGCTGAGAGGGCAAGAAGAGCAAGGATAGATGCACCACACCTATCAGAGATCATCCACAATGCTGACTGAAGGGGTCTAGATAAGTGTGTGTGGGTATGTGTGTGTGTGGATGTGAGTGTATTACCAACTATTTTGAATAGCACCAGGAGAAATAGGTACTAGACTTACAGATGTTTGTTGGGTTTAAACTTCTAAGCAAACATGTCATCACTGCTTCCCAAAAATAATTCTGCTGCTGACGAATGGTTTAATTAATTTCAGCAATCACTGGTAGCATAAAAATCTTCATAATCCAACCCAGGAAACGTTGTAACAAATAACTGAATGTACTATTGAGTATCATTGACCTTGACATGTGACAGGATGTTTTCTATCCTGTCTCATGAGGTGGATTTGTGTCTATGCAGATGCAGATAGATAATTCCACAAAACATCCATAACAAAGTACATTTATTGGTACATAACCTTCATAATCTTCATAACATTTGTGACGAAGCTCTTCTATAATGACCGATCCTTTGTGTTCTGTCCGGAAAGAAGTGCATGAGACCGGGTTCCAAACAACTCTTTATTTCAAACCGCTAGGTAAAGAAACGGAACATAGCCCAAGCCGCGGCAGCCCTTTATATAGCAGCTTAGCCTGCCGGCTTGTGGCCAATGACAGTTATTTAATTCTTCCCACCATTTGGAGGCTTCCCAGATTGGTTCCTAGCGAACCAATCCGTAAGTGGCCTTTTCGGCTAATCAGAATGAAGTACTTGGAACCTACCAAGTTCTATACAGAACACTTTGTACATCAGCATCTCAGGTAAAAAATGGTTCTTTCCTAACCCATCACGTAGCAATAGAAAGAAAGCTATTATCAGTCCATGAGTGCAGGTAAGAATGGAAGAAAAACCTCCCTCAATCCCTTGAGGGTCAATTTAGTGACCCTCAGGATTACAGATGTTAGCTACATGATATGAACTACATTTCCCAGGATACCTTTAACTACATTTACCATGATGCATTCCCTTAAGGGGACAGTCATAATTCCTAAAGCCCCTGTCACACTGCACCAATGGATGGAACGAGGATGTAAAATGGAGAAAACACTTGTCATCCGTTGATTAACGCGATGCATCCGTTCTATACTCACTGCCTCCGTTTTGCTTCCTCTCTATCCGTCCAGCATCTGTTTTATTGACGTTTCATCTGCTCAGAAGAGTTTTGATCTGCGTCAAACTTTTGAGCGGAAAATGTACCAATACGTCCATTCTTCATCCTCTAGGCACCGCTAGGCATCTGCTCTGCATCCGTTACACATCCGCTATACCCGTAGGCCATCCGCTGCGCCTCCGCGCAACTCGATCCGCTCCATCAGTAAACGGACACAGGGAGGAAGTGGAACGGACACAGAATGATGCCCAGCGGATGCAGAACGAGAAACAAGCATTTAAAACAGAAAAAACGTTCGCAGAGGGGACCTATCTCGATATTAAGGATGTCTAGTGGATGCCTAGAGGATGCAAAGGGACACCTAGGGAAAACCTATACTGCCTAATAAAAACAGGGAGCAACTCACCTGGATCTCACTTTCAGACCAGCAGTCCTGTGGTGGCAGACCTCTGCAGCCTTCATCTGACTCTTGCTCTTCCCAGCATCCAGTCATGTCCACCATGGATCGTAACAAAGTCCTTTTGGCAGCCACCATCCTTCTGCAACAGTTCGAAGCCATCTACAGGCTCTGTGATTCTACTAGGGAAGAAAGGAGGCGGCAAGAAGCGTCTGGGTCCGAAGATGGATCGGGAGAAGAGCAGAGTACGGACTGTACAACAAGCTGATGGTGAGCTCAGGAACGAAGACACTCGGGCGTTCCAGAACTCATGAGGATGCCTCCAGCCATGTTTGACGAAGTTGTGCAGCGGCTGACACTCAGGTTGACCAAGCAGAGCACCAACTTCCGGCCCAGCCTGGAACCTGGGGTCAAGGTGGCACTCACTCTGCGCCACCTGGCCTCAGGGGACCACGTACACGAGCATGCAGTACGACTGGAGGGTGCCACCACAACACCATCAGCATTGTGGTCAGAGAAGTGTGCAGGCCATCATCGAAGATACAAGGAGGAACTCCTCCAATGCCCCTCCACTGAAGAAGGATGGAAGAAAGTTGCAGGAGCAGTGGAATCAGAGGTGGAACTTCCCCCACACCATGGAGCCATCGATGGCAAGCACGTGGCCTGCAAACTCCAGCCAAGTCGGGGCCACTTATTTCAACTACAAGGGCTTCTTCAGCATCATCCTCTTCGCCATGGTCGATGCTGACTACAAGTTCATGTACATCGATGCTTCAGGCAACGGCTCATCTTCAGATGCCCAGGTATACAATGCCAGTCACCTCAAGGAGGGGCTGGAACGCAACCTCATCATGGGCTTCCAGATCCAGACCCCCTGCCCAACGACACGCAAGATGTGCCCTACTTCATCGTGGGGGATGACGCCTTCGTCCCTCACAACCTACCTCAGTGAAGCGCCTACACTCCAAATGCCTACCTGAGAGAGGATCTTCAACTACAGGCTGTCCAGGCAAGGCGGGTGGTGGAGATGCCTTTGGCATCCTGGCCAACAGGTTCCAGGTACTTCTCACCACCATGCAGCATCGCCCAGAGACCGTGAGGAGGATCATGGAAGCTTGCTGCATCCTGCACAATCTCATGCGCACCCGCCTACCCAGTCTTGCAGAACAGGCTCGTGGACCTCCAACAAGGCAATGGGGACATGGAGCCTGGGGAATGGAGGCAAGGGCAAAACCTGATCGACACTGAGGATGTGCAAGGCCCCAACAGAGCCTCACATGAAGGGAAGAAGCAGTGCAACCTGCTGAAAACACTGGTGCAACTCCCCAGCTGGAGCAGTGGAGTGGCAAGACGGATGATTAGATGATTAATGGATGCTTCCTTGAGCCTGTCTCATCACACTGATGAGATTGGGCCATGTATGTTGGGTGGGCCTACAATGAACAGGGCATTGAATAAGAGTTGTGTTATGTTGACATGTGTGAATGATTGATGACATTATTATTGATAATAAAGGGCCATGTGTGTGGCACCTGGGTGGGTGGACCATACAGTCCCACTATGCTGCACTGGAGGTATCTATCCTACAGCTATCTTAACCCATCCCACAGGTATCCCTGCCCATCCCACTGCTATCTTAACCCATCCTAAAGCCTGCAAAGGCTTAAACCATTTCTTAAAGTTTCCACCAAGACTTTATTAAAAAAAGAAGTGAAGCAAGTGTGTGAATCAAAGATAGACTTTATTAACAACAAGCTATAAAAGAAAAATGAGTCTCGCGGCACTCCTCTTGGTCTTCAGTCTCAGGGGTGAAGGGTCAGGTGCTGTGGAGGTGGCTGGTGCTGCTGGAGTGCTTGTCTGATCCCCGCATCATCAGCTCCTCCAGAAAGCAGAAGCAGCAGAAGCTAAGCACCAGAAGAGCGAGCCCGTGCTACAGAAGTGAGGGCCAGGGAGTGGTGGATGGTGGCCCTGTTCCTCTTGCCAGGGCTGGCAGCAGATGGCTGAGGCTTTCTGTTCTTCCCATGGTTGTGGGGTTGCTGGCTGGCAGGGAGGCTGGCAGGAACCAAGGCTGGCAGGAAGGCTGGCAGGAGGCGAGGCACCAAGGCTAGCAGGAAGGCTGGCACCAAAGGCTTGCAGGCAGGCAGGCACCAAGGCTGGAGGCAGGCAGGCAGAAGCACCACCAAGGGCTGGCAGGCAGGCATGAACCAAGGCTGGCAGGAAGGCAGGTACCAAGGCTGGCAGGCAGGCAGGCACCAAGGCTGGCAGGCAGGCAGACAGCAAGGCTGGCACCAAGGCTTGCAGGCAGCAGGCACCAAGGCTTCAGGCGGCAGGCAAGCACCAGGCTGCAGGAAGGCTGGCACCAAGCCTTGCAGGAAGGCAGGTACCAAGGCTGGCAGGCAGGCAGACAGCAAGGCTAGCAGGAAGGCTGTGCACCAAGGCTTGCAGGCAGGCAGGCACCAAGGCTGGCAGGCAGGCAGGCAAGCCACCAGGGCTGGCAGGCAGGCATGAACCAAGGCTGCAGGAAGCACTGTACCAAGGCTGGCAGGCAGGCAGGCACCAAGGCTGGCAGGCAGGCAGACAGCAAGGCTGGCACCAAGGCTTGCAGGCAGGCAGCACCAAGGCTGTCAGGCAGGCAGGCAGGCACCAAGGCTGGCAGAAGGCTGGCACCAAGCCTTGCAGGAAGGCAGGTACCAAGGCTGGCAGGCAGGCAGACAGCAAGGCTGGCAGGAGGCTGGCAGGCGGCAGACAGCAAGGCTGGCAGGGAGGCTTGCAGCAAGGCTGCAGCAAGGCTTGCAGGCGGCATGCAGGCAGGGCAGGCAAGGCTGTCAATCCGTCCGGCAGCAGGTCTTTCCTCTGAATGGTGACCTGCTCCGAGCTGCTTCCCTTATATCCGCGGGGCTTACGCAATGCATCCTCCCCGCATGCGCAATTAATGCTAGGCATCCGTTAGGCTTCCGCTGTGCATCCGCTTCATCTGCTGTGCATCCGCTTCATCCATTCTGCGTCCCTTTGCTGAGGCCGCCCCGGAAGCCCTGCGGATGTGCCATCCGCTCTCATCCGCTTCCATCTGCTGGGCTTCCGTTCCGCATCTCTTTCCATCCCGTCTGCGTCCTCCCCGTGTCCGTTCCTTTACGTGTTATCCGCTCTGGTTATGCAAATTTTTGCCCCGGTTGAGAGCGGATAACACAGATGGAACATTTTTCTCGTCCGTTGTGTCCTTTTTACTAACGTTTTGCATCCGTTGGGCAGTGTGACAGGGCCTTTAGTAACTAACCAATTCCCATAGACTGGCTGGGACAGCACAGGATGCACATAGTCACTGCGTCATTAATAGAATGGGCTAAGAAAGGGGCTCAAGTTTGAAAAGACATCCTGCAGAACTGTTTAAAATTAAACTGTATCTTTCAATCTGTAGGGATAAGCTATAATTGGACTGTTTATGATGCCAGCTCAGTATTTCCCAAGCAGTGCTCTCTTTGTGTCAAAAGTACCATTTTTGTAATCCCCACATAAAGATTGCTTTCCTCAATCTGACTTCCAGTTTATCCCTAATAGAGTTGAGGCCTACATTTGTATTCTGAATCACTTACTTTTTTCTTTTCTTTTCTTTTCTTTTCTTTTCTTTTCTTTTCTTTTCTTTTCTTTTCTTTCTTTTCTTTTCTTTTCTTGGAGCAGGAGGAAGGATTTTTTTAAAAAAATTCTTCTGCAATTGCTTTTGTGTGCAGGGGAGACAGAAGAACCTAATAGCTATGTTACCAAAGTCCAGAAGCCAACAGATGCCTTTGGAAGTGATACAATATTAGAGCTCTAAGCTGAAAGAGTCTAAACTTAAAAAACAACAAAACCCAGTAGCAATAGCAACTGCAACAGTTCTTCCCCCCCCCCCCATTATTATTTGTAGCTTACTACAAATCAACAGAGAGTANTCCCCCCCCCCCCCATTATTATTTGTAGCTTACTACAAATCAACAGAGAGTAGCCATGGTACTATACTTTTAAGAGTGGAGAAGACTGAAAGCCGTCAAAATAACAGGGATTTCAGGGGCAAATATGGACCTCTGGAAGATGCTTTAGTCTTCCAAGAACATTTATTGAGCAAATAAGTTGCATGGTTAAGGAAAAGCAGAAGGTTGCATTCATTTTTTCCTAATTTAAGAAATGTGTGCTTATTGGCAAATCCTGTATGTTTATTCTTATATAAAAAAAATACTTTCTGCAAAACAAAAAGCTCTTTTCTGACTAATCAAATTGTTGTCAGTGTTGTATTTTCTCTTAGCAACAACTCTTGAGGCGGGATGAACCTACTGTAGGCTTGAAATGCTGCTTAGCTGGAAATAGAGAAACAGCAGGAAATAAGATGAGGAAAAAAAAACATAAAGCAATGTGTTACAGCTAATTCTTTTGAATTTTTTTTTAATATGTTCATTTCCTGAGGTTTGAAGGGTGGGTTGTTTGGTTGGAAAAATGACAATGAATGAATAAAATTGAAAGTTCTATTAACTCCTTAGATAAACTGAGTGAACTGTTACCTTGCACAGAAAATCTGCCAACTGAGGAACTGTAGGAATTAACAGGGTCTGGTAAAAATATTCCAACTATATTTGTAAAGACATGCTGGTGCAGTGCTAAACTCTAGCAGAATGACCAGAGACAGGATTACTTAAGTAATTATCCTGTGTATTTTTATTTCATGGCCATAGCCTTATCAATAATACAACTAGAACTGATTTAACCCTTTCTGCTAATTTAGTAGAAGAGAAATATAAATACCACTATCCTTTAAGCAACAGCACCCTACTCATATTTTTATAGAATATACAGTGTTATTTAATTTAGCACTACTGACAGTACATTACCAACAGTATATAAATTTCACTTACAGGAGGTTATTCTTGAGGCAACAGAAAGCATAACATTAGGTTATCTCTCTCTCTGATTCCGTTCCAAGGTTATGGTCATACAGATCATACTAAGCCAAATGTAATTTGTCTGTTTGTGTTTTAATATATTATACAGCATATGACAGTAGCTAATGTGCTTCATAAATTATAGTTTACAATTTAATGTGAAATGTGAACCAGTATAATTTATAAACCATAGTTTATTTATTTAAAAAAATCACTAAATTCAGTCCTAGAAGTCCCAGAAGATCCAGTGATGGAAAACTTCGAAGAAAAATACTTTGGTCCACAAAAAGAGCTAGAAGCATGAGCTAAATACACCCTTAATATGGCTGCATAAAGAACTGTAACAAATACACTCTCTGAATTCAACTATGAATATGAAATGATAATGTTAACTTCAACAATTCAGGAATAATTGAAGGGGAACCAGATATGACGGGACCTTTTCATTTGTTATGGTTGATGTGAACTGTCTTAGGTGCCATGCATGTGAATCCCTACACTGTTGTGTTGAGCTAATTAATTTTATTTATCAATTTCAGATCCTGTTATACATAAACAAGGGAAAAGATTCTCACACTATGTCCTCTGGAGTTGCAGGGTGGTGTAATTTCTCATTTGCAGGTAATTTAGAAGGGATTTCTTCTTCCCACCAAGGTCATGAGACTGATTCCTTCTTCGTTTTTCAGGAGTGACTATTCTATGTTGTCAACTGCTTAGTCATGCATTTCTTTTCTAGGCAGCTATAACTTGACTTGCCAGTGTGTGAGAAATTGTGGAATAATCTGTCATCTTTGAACAAATAATTAACAAACATAATTTTAAAGTATTAAATTAAGATATAGTGAAAAAGTTATTGTAAGCTTATGGTTTAAGTTAATTTATTTAGTATATCCTCTTAGTTGTCATAGCAAGGTATCTTTTTGCTATGTATATTATATAAAGTGTATGCAAGCTGCTAAACTTTGCTTCCTCTGGAAATAAATATCTGTTTGTAACCCCCTTTTCCCACCAAGAGGTGGAAACATTTCTTTGAAATTCTAAGCTTTTCTCAGACCAAACTTTCTGTCTCTTACATCTACCCTTCCTCTGGAATTTAAACTGACCTTAGCATTGTTTGAGCAACACTCAGTTGTCACATTTTGATCATACATTGACAGGAATTGGCCTAAGAGTCCACAAAAGGTCAAATGAAAGGATGCATGTTCCTCACAGAGGAAATAAACTCATCAGAGAGAATAAGTGAAATAGAGTTTCAGGCACTACATATTTCAAATGATAAATAGTGTGGAAAAAAACCACAATTTCTACCAAGTTAGGAATGATAAAGGGTGAGGAACACAAAGCACAGTTGCTGTATGTTTTGACTGGACTGCTTCTGTTACATTTTCATATGTGATAGTGTGTGAATTTAGTGCCTTAAGTCAGTGTTGACTCCTGGCAACTATCTGGACAAGTCTCTGCAGCATACTTGGCAAGGTTTTTTACAAATAGTTTGCCATTGCTTCCTTCTTAGAGCTGAGAAGGTATGACTGTTTAAGATCACACAACTGACTTTGTGTCTAAGGTAGGACTAGAACTCTCAGTCTCCTGGCTTCTAGCTGAATCTCTCAACCACTGCACTAAACTCTTACATATTTATTGGCATAAAATATGTATCATGTAGCAGAAGGCCTAGCTCCTTGGCTCTAAATAATTGAACTACTATAAGGACATCTTGAAAGGAAATCTATAAGCCTGGAAGCCTAGAATTTCTTGAGTTTGTTTCCAAGCAAATGCTTGGATTAAAGATTCAAAGTATATTTGTGCCCCATGAAAAGTAATGATTTTATTGGGGGCTGGGCGAGACAAGAAATAAATATGTCATTTATTTTTATGATTTATATTTCAAATAAAGCAATTATATAATTCCAGAGCTTTATAAATATAAAATGATTCCATTGGAGTTTTAATAACATGTTTAATAGGAAGGGCAAGCTTGTTCACTTTCACATGATGACTGAAATTTGGTTTCCATTTTGAAGGCTGCCACTCCCGTTTGCTAAAGTCAGAAGGGAAAAAAGAAAACAGTGTAAACTTGCCTGAAATTTACTTCTCCAAAACTGTTCTTAAAATGCTGTTCTTTGCAAAATACTGGCAGGCTGTAATTTGCTCTTGGGACTCTAGGAGATAAAGATACAATCCATCTTTTCTTTTCCTTCTGGTCATCTGCTTGATGGTTGTAATCTCCCCCACTTTCACTTTTACAATTTTCTTCTTGAATTCTTTCATTTGGAGTGGCTGCCCTGAAAGTCAAGTTTTGTTAATTGCATTTTTTGTCTCCTTTTTTTTAGCCCCTTGCCCCTGTATAGTCCTGAAGGATCATGTGATTGTCATTATCAAGGAATTCTTATGAAGTTAGCAGCTGATCCAGGGTTAATTCTTACTGCAGATAAATCAGCTAAAAAGTTTTACATACTTCATTACTAACCTTATCAATTAGAGACAGAAGAGTGAGGGCTGCAATATTTTAGTAATGAACTCCCCCTCACAGTAGATGATGGGAGGGCCATGTTCACCTATGTGTGAAAATACTGAGTTGCTTGTGTATTATTGGATAATTATTATGTGCCTATGTCTTCCAAACGTATATAAAAAGTATGCAAATTTGTGTATAGGGAGCTGCTGATTTGTAATTTAGTCCCTCAAGGACATCTCTTTGTACTGTACAGAATAAACTGGTTTACAGTTTCCAAACATGGTGTTCTATATGTAAATTGGGTTACTCCAAAACATGCAAACCTGATTGGTTAACTAAAGTAAGCATTGGATTGGT